>CM049569.1:5397334-5485043 GCA_027123335.1 Amphiprion clarkii | reverse complement strand
GTTGAACAGGGGAAATCCAGGATGGGGGAATCAGTTTAGTCCAAGGGCTGAAGCTGACAGGGGGGTAGGAGGCTTGGTGGGGAGAAACAGAAGCCAGGAATGCAATGAGGGGATGTGAATCTATGATCCAGCAGGGAGTGAATGAACGGGCAGAGCTTAAATAGGTGGAGGTGAGGTGGAGAACAGGTGAATGGTGTGAACTGATTGCTGCAGCTGAAACTCATTGTAGCAATCAGCAGGACAGAGTGCAGGCAGGTGAAGCAGGAGGGCGAGAGACAGGGAGAGAAATTATTGCAATGCAACAGCTGCTTTTAGTGAAATTCATGCGAGAATAATTTTATTTCACCTTAAAAATCTCATTCACTGCATTTTGAAACAGATAATTCAGATAAAATGATCCTTTAGAGCAGGGGTGTCCAACATGAGGCCCACGGGCCAAAACCGGTCCTCCAGAGGGTCCAATCCGGCCCTCAAAGTGTAAAAATTCCAGAGAAGACAGTAACTATAGACTGTAAATTAGTAAAACTATCAATTTAAAATAGACCATGACGAGTTGTTCTGATCATAAAGTAAAATATTAGATTGTTCATTGTTCTTTTGTCATTTTGTGTCTCGTTTTTGGAATATTTTGTCTTGTTTTTGTTGGGTTTTTTTGTCTGACTTTCGTCTCGTCGTTTTGTGTCTCTTGTCGTTTGTCCATTTTTTTGTCTCTGTAACTTTTTGTCGAATTTTTATTGTCTTTTTTTGTTTTGTTTTGTGTCATTTGTCAAATTTTTTGTTTTGTGTCTTCTTTTTGTAATATTTTGTCTTGTTTATTGTCGCTTTTTGTCTGACTTTTGTCATTCGTCTCATGTTTTTGTCGTTTTGTTTCTGGTTTTTGCTGTTTTGTGTTTCCTTTTTGTCTCGTTTGTGGTTTTTGTCTTATTTTTTTCATTTTGTGTTTTGCTTTGTTCATTGTTTTGCGTGCCGTTTTGTGTTTTTTGTCATTTAGCCATTTTTTATGTTACTTTGTAGCATGTTTGTCTAATTTTTTTGTCTTTTTTTGTTTTAGTTCGTTGTTTGCCTAATTTTTTTTGATGTTTTGTGTCTCATTTTCACAACATTTTGCCTTGTTTTTGTTGTTTTTTTGTCTTTTTTTAGCTGATATTTGTCGTTTTGATCATATAGTAAAAACTGGTCCAGTCCACTTCAGATCAAACTGGGCTGAATGTAGAATCTGAACTAAAATGAGTTTGACACCCCTGCCTTAGAGGGTCAATTTGCATGAAAAAGCAGGAAAAATGTGGAAAACATGAGCATAAAAATCTAAATAATCATGTAGAAAATCTCTGAGTTCCTTTAGCTGTGGAGATGAAGCGTGTAGAGAAACTGTGGAGCTGCTCAGGTCCTTTAACGAGCAGAAACCAGATCTTCATCCTGATTAGATGTTAGATAAAGGAAACAGTTTCCACAGAGTCCAACATGCTGCTGTGGAATCTGAACATTTCTCTGCTTCACTAGAACCGAAATAAACAGAATCATTAATGGATGAAACTGAAGAAATCACAGAAGTTTGGTTTCAATCTGCAGCAGAATTCAGTCATTTCACTGCAGAAATCCACACCTGACAGCAACGGTGTTGTTTTGTCTCATTTTGCGTTTCGTTTGTGTCATTTTGTGTCTCATTTTTGTCTTTTTGTGTCATTTTGTGTTTGTCTCTTTGTGTTCTCCCAGACATAGACTGTATAATAAAAGTTAAAGCTTTATTATAATATAATATAGGATCTAACCTTTATTATATTGTATATTATAATAAAAATTCTATTGAGCTTTATTATAATATATAATATAATGAAGATTACGTGTTTGTTATAATATACAGTATAATAAAGATTGTATTTTTCGATGATCCCAGACAGACTGGATGATGTTCAGATCAGGACTCTGGTGGTTTCCCTCCATCTGCTGAAGCAGTCAGACTGATAGGAACTCTTCTTCTCTCCAGGTTTTTATTTCTGACGTCTCTAATCAGGTGAAGGTTAAATTTTAACGAAACTGAAACAACAATGAAGGATTTCATGTCTTCAACCAGGTTGTGAAACTTTCTGAACTCTTATCTCTCGTGTTTTATTGACTCTCTGCTGAGTTCCTTTCAGTTCTTTCCTCCAGACCTCAGCTTTAGTTTTCTTCTCCTCTATCTGAGTTTCTTCATCGTTCCACGTTCAGCTCCGGCTTTATTCTAATATTGACATGAGCAGCTTTGTTCTGCTCTGACCTGAATAAAACGTCCTGATCTACCTGCAGTCACCTCAGCTTCACTCCAGCACCCAATCAGGATTTAGTGGCCGTCGGTCCTCAGCCAATCAGAGAGCTGCTAGTCAGCCACTGCATCACTCTAATTAAATTAATGAGAACAGCAGCAGCAGAGCAGGAGAGAGGCTGAAGGATGTTTATCTGAGAGAGAACCATGAAAACATCCAGAAACATCTAGAATACAGACATAAAGCACAAACCTGCACAAAATAAAACACTTTACTGCTGCTTTCACACGTCTGGTTCAGTGCTAAACTGTATTTTGTTCACATCACAACAACACATCACCAGAACACCACCAAAATCCCACCAGAATATCACCAAAACTCCACCAGAACATCACCACAACACCACCAAAACCCCACTAGAACGTCACTAGAAGATCACCAGAACACCACCAAAATCCCACCAGAATGTCACCAAAACGTCAGCAAAACTCCACCAGAACGTCACCAGAACACCACCAAAACCCCACCAGAACCCCACCAGAACGTTACCACAACACCACCAAAATCCAACTAGAACATCACCAAAACCCCACTAGAACGTCACTAGAACATCACCAGAACGTAATCAAAACCCCACCAGAACGTCCCCAAAACCCCACCAGAACGTCTCCAGAACGCCACCAGAACATTACCAGCAGTTTAATAAAAACCCTCCAAAACTTTGAATTAGTGGTGGTCTGTAAAGCACATATTGACACTTGGCTTGTTTTTTTCTCAGTCATGATTCATGACAACAAACTTCTCGAACAGATTTAAATCTTCTTCAGCATCTGAAGGTGAGAAGATGAGTTTCCAAACATCTGCCAACCTCTTACTTCGACCAGAATCACTGAAACTAGATCACAGCTCAGTACTGGATCCAGCTCAGATCGGCCAAACGCTAAGAGGAAATTATAAAAAGTTCTCGGCTTCATCTGGAAATAAGGAGCAAAACTTCCATTTTGGGGTAAAACTGTGACTATAAATCACAAAATCAACCAGTGAGAACACAGACAGACGTAGAAACTCTCCCTCCCTGCAGGATTCCAGCTGCTGTCTGACTTTATTCGTGTCTCTCTTGTTTGCAGAATTATTTTTGGCTGAAGGTTGAATTTAGTTTCTTTATGAATGAGAAACTAAAACAACAAAAGAATCGACAAAAACATGTTTAAAACAACAACAGAACTCTGAAGAAAACTTTTAGAGATGTTTTTTTATTTCTACCTTCAGATCCACGTGAAGCTTCTGCTGTTCACAGAGAGAAGGTTTGAGTTTAGACAGTTTTTTTTTTAACTTTGTCATTTTCTTTGTCACACATCGCAGCTCTTAATTATTCAGATAATCACCGACACAAAGAGACTTTATTAAAGCGACATTCATCCCTTTGGAAACTGATGCATGTTTTAAAGTTTCTCTCCGTTTTAATTCTGTTCCGTCTTTGGTTCTAAATTGTCCACATGAAACAGAAACTGACTTTAATTGGCTTCTGTTGTCCTTCATATTCTGATTACTTTTCAATTTTGTTCTACATGTTTTTATCCCACGTTGCTTTTTGCATGTTTTTGTTGCTTCCTGATGAAAAACATTTACAGCTTCGACTCACGTTGTCTTAAAGATGCTCTGTATACTGTAGAACCTGTAGAACCCGTAAAAGCTGTCAGCAAGGAGCCAAAATAATGTTAAAAATAATGGTGAGACCCGATTAAAAAAATTAATCTAATCAATTACAGGCTTTGTAACTAATTAATCGCAATTAATCGTATTTTTGTCATGTAGCAATATTTGACACAATAAGCAATTATTTTCAATTTAAATTAATTTTGGTTGACAGTTGAATCAATGAATAGACATATATGTGTTAATAATTTAATTTTTTTAAATTAATACAATTTTAAAATGGGACATATAGAAAAAAAGGGATTTTGATGATTTAAGGCCTGGATTTAGTTCGCTCTTCCCATAGTATGGCACATAACAAAAGCATAAGTAGTTCAAAGACCTTCAAAAAGTTTAAAATCTATAGATTCATTCTGTTTTCATAGTTTCTCAGTCTGATAAATGGTATCATTTTGATGGTTCTTTTTTTAGGAATATATTTTTCATAAACACAGTTTATAATTAAGTTATTAAAAGACAGACATTTTTGTGGTTTAATTTATTCCTCTGCCGAGGCTCCGCCTCTTTGGCAGTGTAATAACCTAAACCACAAAAATGTTTGTTTCATTTCTATTTATCTGCATGTTTCATCTGTCTGCTATATTCACAGATTACTGCAAACTCAAAATGCAATTTTAGCGATTATATTCAACATTTTAAGAATTTTTGTAAACTGAAGCACTTTCAGTGTCTTCTAAAGTGGTCTATTATGGGATGGCTACACCGTTAGCCGTTAGCAGGACTGTTGTAGCCAACGTTAGCTCTGCTGCTAACAGCAACATGTTTTACATTGAGGTGATACCGTCAGCTTGAAGTGCTGCAGTGATCAGAAGCTGCCATGGGCATCTTGTTCTGTTTTGTTGTCGTGAAGTTAAACTCAGAAGGACACTCATCATGTGATATCAGTTAACTACAGAATCTAGGTCGTTCTGTTCGGAGTCTTTGTTCAGCTTCAGAGACAAAACCTGAGAACAGAATCTCCAGAGACACAAAACCAGGAAACAAGAATCTCTGATCTCAAATTGATCCCAGATAAGATCTAACAAAAACCTCTTCCTGACCTCAGAACCAGCTGACTCTGTATCTACGCTAACTTTAATATGTTTATATCTTCATACCAAGAATAATTTCAGGGATTAGTTATAGAATACAAAAGTAGAGTTTTTCCACAGAACTAGTTCTGACCAACCAGCTACCAACCTGCTGATATGAGCCTTAAAGTTTCCTCTGGTGAATTATCAGAAACCAGAAACACATCCAGGGAACCAATGATTGTTTCTAGGACTCTGAACTGTTCACACTAGGATACATCCCATAATACTGATGATCACACTAGGATACATCCCATAATACTGATGGTCACAGTTGGTTACAATGTTGACTAAGAGGTTTTGAGGCGTTCTAGATGAGCTTGAAGTAGACTGGATGATTTAAAAATCATTTTAGATCAGTCTCAGGTGATTTTTGGACCATTTTTTTTTAACCCCTTTTTAAGTCATTTAAGGCACAATTTGAATAATTTTGGACATATCGTCATTGTGGTCAAGTTTTGAGTCATTCTGGAAAAGTTTACAGGAATTTTGGACAATTTTTGTGTCTTTTGGACATTTTGAGTCGTTTTGGACCAACTTAAAACACCAAATGAACAGAAACCAGATCCAGTGTTCAGACTGAGTCACCTGGATGGATTTAAACTGATCTGGTGTCAGTTTTTACCAGAACTCAGATGTGTTTCTCCTAAATGTCATGTGTCTCTGCTGGACTGATGAAGATCTGAGGCTCAGAAATGATGGAAAAAGTCCATTAAAAAGTGATAAATCTGGACCCACCTCTATGGACTTCAAGGACCTGGAACCTGGAAATATTCCCAGTCTGAAGGTAGAACTCTGATCATTAATAAGTGTTCTTGGATGGACAGTAGAACTAACAGACCTCTTGATTACTGATTTATTTCCTGTGTTTTGTGTTGCATAACGTTTTTTTTTTTGTGGTTTTTAGTGTCGTCCAGCTGAGGAGGAGTGATGGAAAATCTCTGAAATAAATAAATAATCAGCAGCTTTTGTCCGACTGTCAGCAGCTCTCTGACATCTCAGCTCTCTTTTGTTTTCTACCTTTTACTTCCAAACTGCTAATTATGTTATTTAAAAAACTGATTCAGAAAACTGAGAAGAAATAAATAGTGAGAAATAAAAAACAAAAGAAGGTTTGATCAGTCAGAGGATGGGATTTTTCTGAACTCCCTGAAAAAAATACAGATGGAGTGAAGTCGGCCGACTGCAGAGATGATGGAGGAAAAATGACGTTTCAGTTTCAGAACAGAACGTTGAGAGAAAGACGTCCAGCAGGAACAGAAGAAACAGGAGATGAAAGAGGAAGGGTTGTACAAGAAATAATAGAATTATACAAGTACTGCTTTCTAATAACTGTGTGCAATTTAAGAAATATATTAAACCCACATTTAATAGTTGAATATTTTAAAGAAAAAAGGAAATGTTAGTGAATACCGAGCCTACAGTGTCCTGGAAGGGGGACCACCTGGGGACTCCATAGTTCTCCTGGGGGACTTCAACGCTCATGTGGGCAACGATGGAGAAACCTGGAGGAGGTGATTGGTAGGAACGGCCTGATCTGAACCTGAGTGGTGTTTAGTTATTGGACCTCTGTGCTAGTCATAGACTGGCCATAACAAACACCATGTTGGAGCAGAAGGTTGCTCATAAGTGTACCTGGTACCAGAGCACCTTATCCTAAAGGTCGATGATCAGCTTCATAGTCGTATCATCAGACTTGCAGCCGTATGTCTCGAACACTCAGGTAAAGAGAAGAGCAGAGCTGTCAACTGATCACCACCTGGTGGTGAGTTGGATCCAATGGAAGACTGCTGGACAGACCTGGTAAACCCAGATGTATAGTGAGGGTGAACTGGGAACGTCTGGTGGAGGCCTCTGTCTGTGGGGTTTTCAACTCCCACCTCTGGATGAGCTTCTCCTGCATCCCAGGGTAGGTTGGGGACACGGAGTTTGAGTGGTCCATGTTCAAAGCCTCCATTGCAGAGGTGGCTGTTAGGAGCCGTTGAAGAAAAGTGGGGACATTGTCGGGCGGTGGAAAGACCACTTCGAGGAACTCCTGAACCCGGTAAACACGTCCTCTGTGGAACAATGCGGATTCCATCCTGGTGGTGGAACAGTAAATCAGCTCTTTACTCTTTTGGCGCTGCTGAGGGGGTCATGGGAGTTCGACCTGCCAGTCAACATGTGTTTTGTGGATCTGGAGTTGGCCTACGACCCTGTCTCTCGAAGGGCTCTGTGGGGGGGTACTGAGGGAGTATGGGGTGAGGAGGGTATCCGGTTTGGGGGCCTCAGGATCGCGTCTCTGCTTGTTGCAGACAATGTGGTTCTGTTGGCTTCCTCAGACCATGACTTTCAGCGGTACTGAAGCAGTTTGCAGTCGAGTGTGAAGCGACGGGGATGCAGATCAGCATCTCCAAGTCTGAGGTCATGGTTCTCTGATAGAAACCGGTGGATTGCTCCCTGGGTTGGGGGGGAGTTGCTTCCCCAAGCGAAGGAGTTCAAGTATCTCGGGATCTTGTTCATGAGTGATGGGAAAATGGAACGTGAGATGGACAGGCGGATTGGTGCAGCGTCAGCAGTAATGTGGGCGTTGTACCGAACCGTCGTGGTGAAGAGGGAGCTGAGCCACAAGGAGAAGCTCTCAGTTTACCATCCATCTATGTTCCAACCCTCACCTGCGGTAATGAGCTCTGGGCAGTGACCCAAAGAATGAGACTGTGGATACAAGCGGCTGAAATGAGCTTCCTCCGTAGGGTGGCTGGGCTCAGCCTTAGAGATAGGGTGAGAAGCTCAGACATTTGGAGGGATCTCAGAGTAGAGCCACTGCTCCTCCAGCTCTAAAGGAACCAGCTGAGGTGGTTTGGACATCTGATTCTGATGCTTCCAGGGAGACTTCCTTTGGAGGTTTTCTGAACACGTCCACCTGGGAGGAGACCCCAGGGTAGACCCAGAACCCACTGGAGGGATTATGTATCTCATCTGGCCTGGGAACACCTCGGGATCCCCCAGGAAGAGCTGGAAAGTGTTGCTGGGAGGAGGAACATCTGGAATGACCTGCTTCATGCTGCCTCCATGACCTGATAAGACCCATGACCCCGGATAAGAGGAAGAAAATGGATGGATGGATGGATGGATGGATGGATGGATGGATGGATGGATGGATGGATGGATGGATGGATGGATGGATGGATGGATGGATGGAAGGACTGTAAAAGACAAAGAATTGACCACACCTTTAAATAATAACCACATCAAAAATCTGTATTTTTACAAATGGATTTTGTTGTTTTGGCTGTAAAATGACATAAAATTTACTGCATTTAAATTAGTAAAACTTATCATTATTTTACAGATCTTTGCTGTTATTTTCATTGTTTTCACAGTATTCAACTGTTTATAATAGATTATTTTACAGCGATGTGTCTGAGGAAACTATTGAGCATCCATCAGTGTGGTCAGAAACACTTTGTGCTGGTCAGTAAATGGAAGATTGAGTTTAGAGCATTGATTAAAAGCTTCCATCAAATGTCCAAAATAAAATAACCTGCCGACACTTTTATTTAATGTTGAATCAAACCATCAGAATGAGGCTCTGATTTATCATAAAGAACTGTGTTAGTCACAGCAGACAGAGAAAATCATTCCAGAAACACAAAGAGCTGCGGAGATTGAATGTAGGTCGACCACTCAGAATGTGTGTCAGTGTGTTGAAAACAAGAGACATGAACTTTACCGACGCACAAAACACAATAATGGATGTAAACACATTACAGAGGAGTGGAGAGTGGGAGGATTCATGAAGGACAGATACGTTTTAGAGGATAAATGGATTCTGTTTAATAATTAAACCATGAAATTAACTCCAAGTTTGTTCAGTCGACCTCATCGTTAAAATGAAAACAGATTTAAATTCAAGCGTTTGTCGTCTTTGTGTTTTAAAGTCTGGTTGTTGTTTTTTCATGAATAGAACAAATCAGGAGCATTGTTCTTCATTAATATTATTATGTCTGCAGCTTGAAACAGTAAATCTGTTGGTTTTCAATATTTCTGCACAGTAAAAATAAAAAATCTGTTATTTTAATACGTTTTTTTCTGTACATTTTACAGATTTTTTGTGTATATTTTCCAAAATTAATATTTTCAAATAGATTTTTCAGGTGCTCGACACTATTAATAAAATCACAAAAACAGACAGAATTTACCAATTTTTGTTTAAAAAAGATTTATTATTGCAAAAAGTATTTCCTTTTTATTTAACAGGTGGAAACATTTTTTGGTTTTTGAAAATAAAAAGGAAACATTTTTGCAATGAAAATAAATCTTAAAATTAAAGCATTTTCAAATCCTTGTTTTTACATGAAGAATATTTTTAGAATTTATTATCATTTAAAATTATTTTTTCATTCTAAAAGTAAAGTCTTTTCATGTTAAAAGAAGTTATTATTTAGTTGGGGCTCCTTTTTTTACATAAAAAGACTTAACTTTTAGAAAAAAAATATTTTTGTCATTTAAAAGAAATTTTTTTTATTCAAAAAGTAGTTTTTTCATTTTTACGTGAAAAGACTGTTTTGTCATGAAAATACATATTTTTAAAATGCTAATACTAAAAATATTTAAAAATATTCACATTTAAAAAAATGACTTGAAAACACCCTACTTTTAGAATTCATTGGCATTTTAAATCATACTTTTTATTTTCATGGGGTTTAATTCTTAATATTTACATTTCTCAGGTAAAATCACGCCATAAATGACCGTATTTGGTCTTAAGCCTAACATTTCTTTATTATTATTTTTTTTTAAATCGAAAACACTTTGGGATAAAATATTTTAAATGTTCTGTACATAAAAACCGATGTGTTCTTTTAGGATTTGAGCTTTGATTTCCAGTCTGAAACGGAGCTGCAGCAGCGTTTAATGGTAATAAATCACCGTCAGACCGACGTTTGAGCTTCAAACTGTTCGTTCCTTTCAGCCTTCAGGACACTTTGTGCCATAAATCTGGTCTCTGATGTGTTTCTGGGGATGGATCAGACAACAGCAGCCTTTTATTTATTACAGAGTCTGAAAAGAACACAGTGTTCAGAGGAATCCATCGGACAGAAAGAGTCTGACTTTAATGACTCACATCATCCTTTTAATGTGGAAAACAGCTGAAGACAGAAACAATGAGCTTCCTGTTTTATTTATTCAGACTTCTGCTGTTAAAACGAAATAATCCTGGCTTATTTTACTGGGGGTCTATGTCCACTTCAGGTGCCTCAAGGTTCCATTGTTAATGCACAATATTAGACCAACAACACTCTAGAAAAGGTTCTACTTGCTGTTTAGGCCAGGAGGAAAAGATCTGTGACTGGACTGAAGATGTTTAACAGACGTTCTGAATTGGTATTTATGGAAGATGGAGCCCATCCACACTCTAGAACCTCCTACATTCCATGCCCAAAAGACTGAAATACTGGTCTTTGAGCTTTTTTTCCTGGGGAGAGCAAACTTTTGGGACATGGTGTAGGGTCTTGGCGACGTTTTCACCTCTTCTCCAAAAGACTGGACATATCTGGTAGGTTCTTGAAGACACTTTCAAAGCCATCAGAGAGAACATCTACCTGGCTTTAAGGAGGAATGGAACCCAGACTGAAATAGGTCTTTGAGCTTTGTTTTCCTTGGGAGAACAAACTTTTGGAACACGGTGTAGGATCTACCAGAGAAATCCTGTTGATTTCTCCTGAAGCTCCTATGATTACCACGACCTGGATGACTGAGAGTCTCCATAAACATCAACATTTGTTCTTTTTTACTATCAGTACAGTACATTCTTCTAGATACAGATCACAACTTTTACAGGTTTTTATAAAAATGATGGTGGCCATATGACTCAGCAATGATGTTCTGAGCTTCTATCTGGCCTTAAGGAGGAATGGAACCCAAACTCGCCTGACCTCAACCCAATCATCTTGGATGAGAAGTCTGGACTTCTCTGGTAGGGTCTTGAAGACATCTTCAAGAACCTCTCAAGAACCCTCAAGAACCTGGTACATTCTATGCCTGAAATACTCACAGCCATGATCAAACTAAAATGAGGAAATGCTAGTTATTGAATAAAATGATTTTATTGCATATTCAGTCTTTGAGCTTTGATTTTCTGGGGATATTTGGGACCTGGTGTAGACACCATGGTCCTATGATCACGCTAGAACTTGTTCTGTGACTCTTATCCAGATCCTTGCTGGTTTTAAATCTACTCTCAGATGGACGTCGCTTTGGATAAAAGCTAAATAAAACTGTAGAGTTGTAGTCTTTTAGTGTGTACAGATATATTATGTACTGATATACACCAACACATTTGGTTCTCAGGGAACAGATTTATGTTCAAACTTGATTTTTTCTGACTGTAATTCTTTTCTGTTGAGGTCGAACCTTTTTCCTTCCAGTGCAGCAGCCTGAGACAACACTACACATTCCTATTTTATTTCAATCTACGTGAAAACCTGCAGAGCCACTGATGAAATAGCTGCACGTTTAGAGCAGCATCAGTGCTTTGTCTGTTCTGAGGTTTCCATCAGTCCTTTTATCTGAGAGAAGAGCAAGTAGCGGAGCACCTGTGAGGCGTCTGGACCAGAATGTGGGTCAAACTGCAGCATCAACAAACCACTACTGAGAGAAATGAAAGCTTCTACATCCCACTCTCCATGTTTTCATCACGCAGACGCTTTCATCCGTTCATGACTCTCAGTCTGATTCTCTCTGCGTCGCTCGGCTTCGTGTTCGTCATTTTATTTCCTGTGTTCTGAATGAAAACGTGCTCATCAGAACTGTCTTGTCTGGAGAACATGACCTACATTATTGTGTAACTTCAGCATGTCAGTGAGAACAAATGGGAGCTTTATGGGGCTGAGCACTAAAAATAGTGATTCAGATTCAGGCCGAGATTCTCCCATAAAGCAAGAAAACATAAACGAATGGATTCATCCAGGAGGAAAACCAGAAAACGTGTTGGTTGTTTCATCAGACAGCAAAGATCAGAAAAACGTCCAGAGAGGAGAAACATGAAGAGAGAGGAAGGAGTCAGCAGGAATGATGGGCTAAAAAAACGGAGATTTTAATAACTTTAAGGTGGCTTTTAACACGCTAGATCACCATGGTAACCAATACCACACAGCTAGATCTCCATGGTAACGGATGCTGCGGAGTTATATCTCCATGGTAACAGATGCTGCAGAGCTAGATCACCATGGTAACCAATGCTGCACAGCCGGATCACCATGGTAACTGATGCTGCACAGCTGGATCACCATAGTAACTGATGCTGTGGAGCTGGATCACCATGGTAACTGATGCTGCACAGCTAGATCACCATGGTAACTGATGCTGTGGAGCTGGATCACCATGGTAACTGATGCTGTGGAGCTAGATCACTATGGTAACTGATGCTGCACAGCTGGATCACTATGGTAACTGATGCTGCACAGCTGGATCACCATGGTAACTGATGCTGCACAGCTAGATCACCATGGTAACTGATGCTGTGGAGTTAGATCACTATGGTAGCCGATACTACACAGCCGGATCACCATGGTAACTGATGCGTCACAGCTGGATCACCATGGCAACTGATGCCGCACTCTTTTGATCAGAGTTTAGGATTTAAATCAGCTGTTATTCTTCTCCTAAAATTTTACCTGCAAACCTGTTGATCTGTATGTAAATATAAAATATATAAATATGTTTTAATTTTTGGTTCTGATTTGCTGCTAAATTCATTCTACTCTACTGATGCTGCAGCTGATAGAACTCTGATTAGAAAACTGATCCGTCTGTTGGTATTAATCACAGAATATTCAATCAGAACATTAATTTTATGTTTAATTTGACCAAAAACTGAATGAATTTCCTTGTCTTCTTCATTCTGGGACAATGTCAGAGCTGAAAGTCGACATTTAAATGAATGAAGTTTAAAGTTTCAGATCTCTGATGTGCAGCTGAAAGTTAGATATAAATATATTAACCTAAAACAGTCCTCTGTGGAATCATTTTTATAATTAATGCTAACATTCATCAACCTGCTGCTCTGACTAAAGGGATCGGTCACATGGTGCTTCAAATGCCTTTTTAATAGAGTCTGAAGAAGGAAATCTGGTCGACAAAGAAGACTGATAAAGACTTTTTATCATCTGTGATCAGAGTTTCAGGTTTTAACATGTCAGAGTTCAACACAAAAGAAAATATTTGGTTTGTTTCTGCAGGAAAATGACCAGATGTTTATGGAAATGTGAGGATTTATGGTCTGTGTGTGGCTCAAGTAGAGATAACAGAGAATAGGATGATCGATAAAAACTCAATAAACAGATTCTTGTGTGAAAGTTGTGATAAAAACACAAAAACAACAAGAAGCACTGCATCTTGTTTTCCATTAGCAGCTGATTATTGAGGTCATCAGTAATTTCATGCAGCTTCAGTCACATAAGAGATGGAACAAACCGGAGAGCAGAAGAGAGAAATTACCAGCAGAGCAAAGAACAAACCCTCAGAGAAAAACAGCCTGAAATCACCAAACGACGTAGAAACAGCACTCATTTCTTCAGCCACTGCCTGTTTTTCTGCTCTTCGCCCGTCATTTTCACGCCTTCTGATTTTCACCGTTTGGGTTTTGTTATTTTATTCTTCTGAGTAAATCGTCTTCAAGTGCTTAGAAATGCGATAAAATGCGTTGTTATGACGGAACTGGTGCTCTGGATTTCCCTTTAATGACGGCAACAGAAGAAGAAGTCGAGTAAAATCAGAGGGTTTGAAGCAGTTTTCAGGTTTGTGATGTTCAGCCGTGATGTCTGACCATCAGAGCTAAAGGTCAGAGTTTAGATTTAGTCGCTCTGATTTCACCGACTGCTGCTCAGCCGCTGATGTTTGATCATAAATGTGGACTTTTAGCTGTGGACATAGAATAAGGGATTGTTCGTTGTTGCACTTTATTGAAAGAAATAACTTATTAAAATGTCCTTTCTGCAACTGAATGAAATGTGAATCCACTAAGGAACGTTGAGTTTTGTATTATTTTCTTGTCAAGATGTTTCAACAAACATGAGATTTATCGTGATGTGAGTTGAATTATTTTAGAGCATCTGTAATTAACATGAAGCAGCTTCTAACTCTGAACATCTACCACCAACATCTAGACCTCTATGAACATCTAGACCTCTATGAACACCAACATCTAGACCTCCATGAACACCAACATCTAGACCTCTATGAACACCAACATCTAGACCTCTATGAACATCTAGACCTCTATGAACACCAACATCTAGACCTCCATGAACACCAACATCTAGACTTCTATGAACACCAACATCTAGACCTCTATGGACATCTAGACTTCTATGAACACCAACATCTAGACCTCTATGAACATCTAGACTTCTATGAACACCAACATCTAGACCTCTATGAACAGCTAGGCCTCTATGAACACCAACATCTAGACCTCTATGAACATCTAGACCTCTATGAACACCAACATCTAGACCTCTATGAACATCTAGATCTCTATGAACACCAACATCTAGACCTCTATGAACATCTAGATCTCTATGAACATTAGACCTCTATGAACACCAACATCTAGACATCCATGAACACCAACATCTAGACCTCTATGAACATCTAGACCTCTATGAACATCTAGACCTCTATGAACATCTAGACTTCCATGAACACCATCTAGACCTCTATGAACACCAACATCTACACCTCCATGAACATCTAGGCCTCTACGAAAAGTTCCTCTCAGTCTCTGATGTTAGAATCGCTGCAACATGTTCAGTTTTGTTTCTGGAGATATGGAACCATTAAAATGGCTTCACAGGTGTTTTTAAGGTGAAAATGTCAAAAATTTTCAGGTCTAAATACAGATGAAAATCTCAAAATTCAGCCCAAAATATTTAACAGCGCTTAGTTTTGGGTTTCAAACAACAAATAAATAAACAGAACAGAATGTGAGATGATGCAGCAGCACTGATGCCTGAGATAAAACTCTGACCTGCATGATGATGAAATATTACACCTGAAATCCACTTCCTGCCAATAGAAAAGACTTCCTGTTATGCAGCACATTGTTATTTATTTAGTGTATAATTCATGCAGTCTGCCGATATGATGCGTCTTTATCCAAATAACTAAAGTCTGATAATAATAATAAACCGTGTTGACATCTTCTACAGATGATGAACTTGTGATTAAACTTTCTGACAGCAACATGTGACTCCTCTGAGCCACTGAGCAGCTGGACGGCAGCCATGTTGGCTCAGGAAGGAGGTCAGCGGAGCGCCGGCTGCCTTCGGGGCAAACGTCCAGTTGATGGCTCAGAACGAAGCTCTGACAACACAGAGTTACACTCAACCTGTTGCCATGGTGACGCCAAGTGTTTGCACCAAGCATCTACTGTCCAGGAAGCGATAATTAATCTCTGGATCGGCTGGCATTCAGTCTGCATCTGAACAGAAGAAGAAGAAGAAGAAGAAGAAGCCTGGATCACACTCAGAGGGGAGAAACTGGAAAACATTGATGATATTTATTCAGAGCTTCCAGTTTACTTCCTGATAGCAACACAGTGAGGCTGGAATGTTCAAAATATTCCAGAAAAAAACATTTCTGATGGATGAAAAGTAGAGCCAGTGAGAAAGTAAATAAATCATGACGCGTACAGCTGTGTTCAGATGTCCTTTAGTTGAATTATAATGTTAGCATGGATGCTAACTCTTTCCTTAGGTTGTCATGTTGAGGTTTTGTATCTGTTAGCATGTTGATGTAGCAGCGTTTGCATGCGGATGTATCAGTTAGCATCTGGATGTAGCAGCCTTAGCATGTTAATGTATCAGTTAGCATGTTGATGTAGCACCATTAGCATGTTAATGCATCAGTTGGCATGTGGATGTAGCAGTGTTTGCATGTGGATGTATCAGTTAGCATGTGGATGTAGCAGCATTTGCATGTGGATGTATCAGTTAGCATGTTGATGTAGCAGCTAGCATGTTGATGTATTAGTTAGCATCTGGATGTAGCAGTTAGCATGTGGATGTAGCAGTTAGCATGTGGATGTAACAGCCTTAGCATGATGATGTGATTTAGCACCATTAGCACGTTGATGTAGCAGCAAGCATTTTGATGTAGCAGCTTTAGCATGTTTATGTATCAGTTAGCATGTGGATGTTTCAGTTAGTCTGTTGATGTAACAGTTAGTCATATGCATTTTGCTTGTTTGTTTATATTTTAGTGTTTACTGCTTCCTTTATCTTTGACAGATATTCTGATATGTTCTAATGTAAATAATCAGTTTTCAACAAATTCTGAAGCAACAAGTTTTTAAAAAACACATATTGTACAATAAAATATACATCTATAATTTAGATTTATTTTTTCCATATTTCTGTTTTAAACGAAAGCAAAGCAAAAATATTGTTTGCTGATGTTTAATATTTACAATATTTTATGCAGAAACAGTTTAAAAATATTTAGATTGGTGAAATATCTGGAACTAATAATTGTTAAAATAAAATGTGGAATAATTTTTTAAATGACAGTAAAGTTCATGGTTGGTTTCTTGTGTTTCTTCACATGCAGCTTGTTTCTGACTGTTTTACTGCAGTTTCCACATTAATCTGAGGTTTTCCTGCTGATAAAGAGGACAGGTTTTGTATTAGGTCGATCTGATAACTCAGAAATATGATCTTTACTGTCGGATGTTGACTTGTCTGCTGATCTGATTTAATCACCACTTTGTGCATTAGGTTTCCGTATGGCAGCAGTAAATCCTGCTGCTCTACTTCTGTTAGCTGTGAGTCACTGAAAACATTCAGGTTCAGTGATTAGAGGAGGAAAATTCTAACATTTTTCTGATTCTAAACATCTCAGTGACCTATATGGAGATAACACTAGAAGGTCCAGGAGGACTCCAGCTGCTCTGATTAACACCCCGCAGCCTGTAGACTGAACCTCCGTCCTGTTATGAATCCAGATCAGATGGACGTTAATCAGCCTTCGGCCTGTTGCTCATCTGCAGCCCACTGACCTACTTCTGCAGCCGCCTCTGAAGATGAATCTTCAGAGATTCGTCACCAGCTCTGACGGATAAATACTACGTGTGATGAGTTTAATATCGCTGCTTCAATGTCAGTTTTATAAGCAGCACAAACACCTGCAGACCATCTCCATCTACCAGCTCCATCTATCTTCTACCAGCTACCAGCTACATCTATCAGCTCCATCTGTCATCTGCATCTACCGTCTACTATCTACCATCTCCATCTATCTTCTACCAGCTCCATCAATCTTCTCCCATCTACCAGCTATGTCTGTCAGCTCCATCTATCAGCTATTATCTCCATCTGTCATCTCCATTGATCATCTCTATCTATGCCTACATCTATCATCTACGTCTATCATCTCCATTTACGTCTACATCTATCATCTCCGTCTGTCTATCATTTCCATCTACGTCTCCGTCTATGTCTATCATCTTCATTTATGTCTATCATCTACGTCTACGTCTATCATCTCCATCTACGTCTACATCTATGTCTATCACCTCCATCTACGTCTATCATCTCCATCTACGTCTACGTCTATCACCTCTATCTACATCTACATCTATCTTTTCCATCTACATCTACGTCTATCATTTCCATCTATCATCTACATCTACATCTCAGTCTACCAGCTCCATCTATGTATATCATCTCCATCTGCGTCTATATCTATCTTCTACTTCTGTCATCTCCATCTATCTTCTACCAGCTCCATCTCTCTTCCATCATCTCCATCTATCTTCTACCAGCTCCTTCTGATGATGATGTTCATCCTCCGTAAGCATCCCAGCCAGAATCATTTGAAGCTGTGAACCATCGACGTTTCAGATGAACTCCTAATGTTCAGACTCAACAGATCTGCTGGAGTTTCAACATGTGGGTCACAGCAGGAAGTCAGAGACTAAACGAGCTGCGTTGACGTTAAACGGTTTTATAATCTGAGAAAACGATGTTACAGGAGAGAAAATGGCCTCATTCCACTGCTCTAATCTCATTATCTCTCAGAGGAACATTGATTCTGACTTCAGTCGAAGTCGTCTTGACCTCCAGCTGGTGGAGGATGGAACCCTTACCCTGACCAAATAAAGGTTCTTTGAATCTATCTGCTGACTCATAAGCCTCATAAAACATAACAATCAAGCTTCAGCTTTTCAAACCATCATTTCTTAGACATATTAAGTAAAGATTTAGTTTAAAAAAAATCAACATGTAAAAGATAAAAACTGTTCTGGGGTCAGATCTAAGTGGGTTTAAAAGGTTTTTTCAGACAAATTTTCAGGATTTTTAGACAACATTGAGTCTTTTCTAAGGATTCTGGTTATTTTAGACAATTTTCGGAGATTTTAGGTAGTTTTTTAACTTTCTGTTTTGTTTTTTATCTCTGGACTCCACAGCATCCAACAAATACGAGGCATTGGAGTCATTCTGAACCATGTTTCTGGTCTACATGGATTCTGACTTGGTCTGTTGTGGTTATTTTTGACCAAATGTTGTCATTTTGTGCAGGTTTTGGACAACTATGGAATCAATCTGGATGAGTTTTTGTTATTTTAGACATTTTCTGTGCCTTTTGGGATCATTTTTGAGTCATTTTGAATATTTTCTGGACAACACTTTGGGGGAGTTTTGAGTCATTTTAGACAAACTAGTAATTCTGGACAAGTCATTTTGAAGAATTTCTGAAAAAGTTTTAAGGTAATTTGATGATGTGATGTTTTGTGTCTCATTTTTGTAGTTTTGTATCTATTTGTTATGTCATTTTGTGTTTCATTTCTGTCTTGTTTGTGTAACTTTGTGTCTTGTTTAGATCATGTCTCATTTTGTAGTTTTGTGTCTCGTATTTGATGCTTTGTGTCATTTTGTGTCTCATTTGTGTTGTTTTGCATCTTCTTTACATCATTTTGTGCTGTTTGTGACATTTTGTGTCTTGTTTGTGTCATTTTGTGTCTCCTTTACATCATTTTGTGTGTTGTATGTGATGCGGTGTGTCTCATTTTGTAGTTTTGTGTCTCATTTTTTTGTGTCATTTTGTGGCTCGTTTGTATTGCTTTGTGTCTCACTTGTGTCATTTCCTGTTTTGTTTTTGCTGTTTTGAGTAATTTTGTGTCTCGTTTGTGTTATTTTGTGTCTTCTTTACATCATTTTGTGTGTTGTATGTGACGTTTTGTGTCTACTTTTGTAATTTTGTGTCTCATATTGTGTCTCATTTGTGTTGTTCTATGTGGTTTTGTGTCTCATTGGTATTATTTAATGTCTTATGTTTGTTGTTTGGAGTAATTTTGTGTCGCGCTTGTGTTGTTTTGTGTCCTCTTTACATTATGTTGTGTGTCGTATGTGACGTTTTGTGTCTACTTTTGTATCATTTCGTGTCTTCTTTGTGTCATTTATGTTACGGATTCTGAAGGGCTCAAGCGTAGGAAATGAACAGAAAAGTTCTGAATGCAATAAAGGGTTTATTTACAAAAACTTAGAGGTATTACAAATCATAATGGAGAACTAAAACAGGAAGTACGTCAACGAAAACAGATTGCCAACCTATGGCGACTACTATTGGCGAGGAGGATTCACTACAAAATTCTAACCCACGTTGGCTAACACCCAGGCAAGAAAGATAACTCAAATTCACTCGGTTACAAGAACTAGGAACTAAGCCAGGAAACTAACAAGTACGCGAAACTGCGAAACTTGAATTTAACTCACAAAAACTACTATGAGATGCTCGGACTAGGTAACTAACTGTGGAGGTACGTTGTTCTGGGCTGGCAGGCCGGTGTCCAGGTGGTGGTTGTTGAGATGCTGCGGCAGGACGGTGTGGAGGGACACCAGGAGGTGGAAACAACACAGGTGAGTGAATTCCAGGACGCTGAGTGGCACCAGAACTGGAGCGGACGACGGAGCCCGTGGGAACCAGCAGGAACAGGTGGAACCAGAACTAAAACGGAGGAGGACAACTAGAATTACTAAAAGCAATTTGAGAATGCAAACTAAGATCTTGGGTATGAGGAGTGACTGTTACTGGTGGTGTCACGATCCGGCACAGAGAGGTGAACGGCGTCAGACTATATTGTGTTGAGAGAGGGACTTGATTGGCAGAGACCACCTGCTCCTGCTCCAGGCTGATGATGATTAGTGATGAGGATCTGCTGCTGCAGCCACTGCACTGCTGAATCCTAAAAAGGAAAAAAGGGCAGAGGAAGAGGGAGAGGGCGCTATCTCAGCCTGGCAGCAGCCAGCCTGACAATTTACTATCTTGTTTTTGTTGTTCCGTCTCATTGTGTGATGTTTTGTCTTCTTTACATCATTTTGTGTGTTGTTTGTGATCTTTTGTGTCTCTTTTGCGTCATTTACTGTCTTGTTTTTGTTGTTTTGAGTAATTTTGTGTCTCGTTTGTGCTGTTTTGTGTCATTCAGTCTGCTGGCTGTTAACAGTTGTCTTGTTTTTGGTGCCAGTAATGAGATTTTTACAGTTTTTAACCGTATTTTATGAAATGGTACATGACTGTTGGAACTTGTCTGTATATTTACCGTCATTTTTTCCTCTACCTGATGCAGAAGGTCTTCTGCTTCACTGAGTGTTGTCCAGGTTTTCCTCTATAGTCTGACAGGATGAAGGACAAACTCTTTAGTTTCTGACCTCCAGTCAGACTCTCCTCAGCAGCAGACCAGACGTGACGCTGGTCGGTCTGAAGTGTTCCGACACACAGACCTAATTCCAGTCGGGCATAATGTGGGACAGACTCCCGGCCAGCGTTCACAGTTTGTTTCCTCCCAGAATCCTTTGTGCCTCCAGATCCGCTGTAATGAGTCGATCCGCCGCCTGCAGCTCGTCTGATCCGACACAGAATAAAAGCTCAACATACATGATGGAACACAAAGACACAAAGTCTGAAGAGCTGCTGGATTTCCTGGGACTGTATGAACTTCCTGTTTTTATGTATAGAAAACCTGTCCAGCCGTCTCGATGTTGGATAACTCAGATTACATCATGTATGTACATGAAATATAAGGTTATCATGATTACAGGAGCAGCCTTTGTGTCTTTTTTTCCATTCTTAGAACTCAGTTAAAGGAGTTCAGTGACTCATGGTGACAGAAAACTGTGAAGGAAAGGGGGAATATACAGAAATATATTAGAATTTAATTTAAAATAGAGACAATCTCCTTTATTTACTGTCTTGTGTGCATTTTTCACAATAACAGGTGAATGGCATTTACAGTTTTGGCTTTTTTTAAAAAATAATCAATATGTAAAAAAATAAATAAATAAAATTCTGTGATTTTACTAAATATTCAGGATGTCCGATATGGTTTTTTATGCCGATATTGTCCAGCTCTCAATTTCTGATTCCAATATCAACTGGTATCGATAAATGTGGGCTTGGAAATAATTCCAAACCACAGACATGTTGTTCATCAGGCACAGCCAGCGTATTACTGAAGCCACACTTGTTCACATGACAAAAAAATCCGACAATGATATTGACCGATATTAGATTTTTATGCTGATATCGGGCTGATATTATCGGACATCCCTACTAAATATCACGTGTAATTTAACTAAACACGAGAAATCTGTAAAATTGTTTCAAATTTTACCATTTTCATACACTGAATGTACATTTTTCTTTGAAATAACAGCAAAATACCAATATTTTTTGCTGATTTAGCTGCAACAACACTGTAATTTTACATTCCAACATCGTAAAAGAACAAATTCCAATTTATTTTGATGTGAAAATTATTGACAGTTTTGGCCTGATTTTGTTTTTATTATTTACCATATAGATTTATATTTTTTTCTGTAATTTTACTGCTACTATTGTTTCTAATTCTCAGTAAATTACCAATATTTTTCCTTATTTGATTCTTCATCATTATCATCACCATCATCATCACATCATCATCATCATCCTCATCATCACTCATCATCATCATCATCATCATCATCATCATCATCATCATCATCACCACCATCGTCATCATCACCATCATCACCATCATCATCATCATCACCATCACCATCGTCATCATCATCACCATCCTCATCATCACCATCATCGCATCATCACCATCATCATCATCATCATCATCATCACCGTCATCACCATCACCATCATCAGCATCAGCATCATCACATCACCATCACCACCACCATCATCATCATCATCATCATCATCATCATCATCATCATCATCATCATCATCATCATCATCACCATCATCACCATCATCACCACCATCATCATCATCATCATCATCATCATCATCATCATCATCATCATCATCATCATCATCATCACCAAACAGGAAGCTCTTAAGGCCACAGACAGTGACGGAGCGAATATTAATTTCTGCATCTCGTTAATCAGAAACTCGACAGAAAAGATAAAAACAGCCAAGATGATCTGGAGGTTTCCCTCCACTGGAGCAGAAAAAATACAGATAAACACCAGCAGCAGCTTCTCCTGTAGTTTACTGTAGTTTTACTGTATTTTACTGTAGTTTAACTGTCGCTCTACTGTAGTTTTATTGTAGCTTAAAGTATTTATTCATCCAGTCGTCTACAGGAGAACATCAGGTTCACTGATTAACACTGGAATTGTTGGAAATACTCTCCTTTGTGTTGTTTTGTGTCTTGTTTGTGTTCTGTTTCATGTTTACATTGTTTTGTGTTTTGTTTGTGACATTTTGTGTCTCGTATTTGTTGTTTTATGTCACTTGGTGTCTCATTTTGTGTTATTTTGTGTCGTTCTATGTGGTTTAAATGTCTTGTTTGTGTCGTTTACTGTCTTGTTTTTGTTGTAATTTTGTCTCATCTTTGTTGTTCTCTGTCTTGTTTACATTGTTTTGTTTGTGATGTTTTGTGTCTCGTATTTGTTGTTTTGTGTTTCATTTATGTCATTTTGCGTCTCCTTTTGTGTCATTTTGTCAGTTTTTTCCTTTTGTGTCATTTGTGATGTTCTCTGTCTTGTTTACATCGTTTTGTGTCTCATTATTGTAGTCTTGTGTCATTCTGTGTTTCATTTGTGTTGTTGTATGTGGTTTTGTGTCTCGTTTGTAATTAACTGTCTTGTTTTGTGTCTCATTTTGTGTCTTGTTTGTGACATTTTGTGTCATTCATCCTGCTACTTGTCTGTATTTTTGCCGTCATTTCTTCCAGCCTACAAGGAACGACGTCTGTCTGAGGTTTATTCTGTTTGGTCCTAAAATCTCCATTTGAACCTTCTGTGAGCTGAAATAAAGACTGGAACAGTTTGTGACCATCGCTGAGTATGTTCCGGCTCCGTAAAGGTTCCTGATGACCCCGTTTCCTGATCCAGCGACACGTGAAGCTTTTCATGCCGCTCCATCCATTCAGGCTCCTCGCCTTCACACCGGAGATGTTTGAATGAGTGGAGGTGATTCACAGATGAATCTGCTCCACGGCTCAATGCAGCACGTGGAGGTAAATAACAACTCCACAAACACTCAGAGCAGTTCATCATCGCTCTGCTACTGATAAATAAATAAAAAAAAATAAAAAACAGGAAAAAATTAAACACGCTTTTATGAATCAATCCACAGAATCTGTTCAAATCCTCATAAAAAAAAACTCAGGTCTGAGTTCTGAGGTCTGATTAAAGCCGAAATATAATAAAACATGAACTGATTCGGCTGGTTTTACCTGTTTTGTTCCATAAATAAATATTTTAAGTTAAAACCAACAACCTGCCACTGAAGAAAAACAGAGATTTCCTTTTTTTTTATTATTTTATTTTGAACAATCTTTTAGTCATTTTGGTAAAATTTTAACACATTTTGGACGAAATCTCCAATAACTGTGGACACAATTTTATCACTTTGGTTGTCCTGCTCAGTAAATGACCACAAACAAACACAAAATCACACTTGAAAGTTTACCCAGAATGCACTTTTAAAAGTTTTCTCCAGCCTCATTTCATCACTGTTGTTTTTTAGTCTTTTCATGGTGGTTTTGTGTTTGTTTTGTGTCTCCTCTAACCAGGACTACCACAGTGAATGCATAGTCCTGACAGTGAAGAACAGAGGTGGGAGTGTGATGATATGAAGCTGGAGGAAACTTGAAAAAGGTCATTCTGCATCAATCTTAAGGCTCATATCAACATGTTGGTAGGTGGCTGGTCAGAACTATTCTAGACGATGAAAGTAGAAACCAGGATTCACTCTGTGGTAAAATAATTTCTAAAACCACATTTATCTTTAGACTGTGATGCTTGGAGTGGATGTAAAATGAACCCTAACCCTTTCTGTGTCAAATTTAACCCATTTTGTAGTGATTTTTGCACCTTTCTGTGTTGATTTTGTGTCTTTTTGTGACAATTTTGCCTCTTTTTGTGGTGATTTTGCGCATTTTTTATGGCGAATTTGAGTCTTTGTGGTAGTTTTGACACTTTTTTTGGTAATTTTGGCTGTTTTTGTGGTAATTTTGAAAGTTTTGGTGCCAAATTTTAGTTTTTGTTGCAATTCCACCTGTTTCGTGGTAAATTTGGCCGTTTTTTGTGGTGATTTTCCATGTCTACAGTAGATACTAATCGGGTTTAAATGTGTTTGTTTTGATGCTGTTGGAGTAAATCTGAGAGCTGATGAAGCTTCTCGTTCAGCTTTAATGTTCAGCCGTCTGCAGCTCTCAGGAAGACTCTAACCTACATTTTATATTTCTAAGTGGAGCATCGCTGCACGTATTTCCATTTCCACAGTGACACATGAATTCAGCCACAGATCAGAGCCTCAGTCAGGTGAACCTGGTGGAACAGTTAACCTACATACAGAACATTCATCCACATAATGAGATGTTCAGGAACACAGCAGAGAGGGAGGAAATAAAAACCAAAGTGTGCAGAATTTATAAGATCTGAGGTTGATTTGAAAAATATACGAACGACAGAGTGAAAAAAAGATCGATGTCTGGTGCAAATAGAACCATATAAATATATATATAAGGATCATTCAGAACTGGAGGACATTTAACGTCCAATAATCCATGTGTAAAATCCTAAAATGCGCAGTAGTTGTGTACATGTTCTTGTCCTGAGAAAAGAATGTTTAAAATATTTTAAATACCAAATAAGTCTGGAGTTCCCCTAAAATGCCATTTTTCTCTTGTCCCACCCCCCGATGACCAAACTGAATCTCTAATAAAACAGAATCTAATTTAAATCTACTTTTTTCTAGTATAAAATCTGTTAAATTATTTTAAAAAATTATTCACTATTTTTAATCCTAATTATACATATTTTTTCCTTCCAAATAACAGATATCAGATTTTACTAGATAGTACCTGTAATTTACCAAAACAGGGAAAATCTGTAAAATTCCAGCTCAAAAAGAAAGGATATATACAGAAAAACCTGAAAAATAGAAAGAAAAATATAGAAAACAGGAAAATTGTGTAATTTTACAGTCATCAGTTTCTGGACTAAATTCTTTTTTGTCTTGTTTTTTTTTTTACAGCCAAAATGTAAATTTGTGATTTTATTAGATATGATCTGTAATTTACTAAATCAGGGAAAATGTGTAAAATGCCAGTTTAAAAATTTTTTTTTTTCATTTTTTTTAGCCGATTTAATTCCACAAAAAATATTTACATTTTTTTTATATAGACATTATGTTAAGGGTTTTTTTTAAATTTTTAATTGTTTTACAGTTAAATGTAAATTTGTGATTGTATTAGATATTATCTGTTATTTAACAAAACAGGAAATATCTGTAAAATACCAGTTAAAATATATATAATATTTTTTAGCTGTTTTAATTCCAGATTTAATTTTACAGTCAAACAATGTTAAAAAAATAAAATAAATACCAACTATGAATATATATTATAAAAAAAATACTAATTTTACAATCAAACATTCAAACACTGTAAAAGAATGAATTACCATCTATTAAAAAATATTTTTGATGTGGAAATTATGCAGTTGTGGGATTTTTTGGTGATTGTATTAGATATTATCTGTATTCTTTATATATATATATATATATATATATATATATATATATATATATATATATATAAATAAAAAAATAATAATAAAAACAAAGAATCTGTAAAATAATAGTAAATTATTTAATAAAATGACAGTTAATCTGTTCTAAAACTTTTTTTTTTTACAGTGTTTTCTCCTCACTTAAACGATCTTTTAGTAGAACACGTTACTGAGTCATGCAGAGGAAAACAGGATCATTTAAAGGGTCCTAGACGTTCTGAATAAATCTTTATATTTCAGTTTTTCTCTGCAGGTTGAAGCTGATTGAAGGTTTTTTTCTGTCTGAATGTTAAATAACTGAACTCACGTCAGATCTGAGTGACAGAAACGGGTCAAACTGATCTAATGAGGAGCATGAAGCCTCCATGAACATGTTTCAGACTGGAGCTGCTCTGTTCTGTTAAAGACGTCAGCATGTTGTTTTAATAACCGCAGGAACAGAGAACACACTCACACTTAGGTTCTCTAATAGAATAACAACATAGAACATGATCACATCATTTATTTAGGAAAAGTGGAAACAAACAGAACATTTCAGGTTAAAAATAAAGACAGTTTCTACGTTTCTGTCGGTAAAATCATCTGAACAGAGAAAGTAGACGAGAGAGAACCGACCCCTGAATGGTTCTAGACACTGATAAATCTGTGTTCATGTTTGGTTCTGATCAGCTGATCAGTCCGTTTATTCTGCTGGTTCTGATAGAACTCTGATTAGAACACTGATCCGTCTGTTGGTATTTATTAGAGAACATTCAATCAGGAACATTAATTCTACTTTGATTTGTCCAAAGACTAAAGTTATTTCTACGTTCTCTTCATTCTGGTACCTGAATGTTCCGTTTAAATGAGTGAAGTTTAATGTTTGAGAGTCAGATTTAAGTCTCTGAACTCACAGCGTTTACACGTTTCATTTCCTCCCACATCTCCATGACAACAACCTGTTCCTCTGACTGAAGCAGGCATCACACGACTGGTCGGATTCATAGAGAAGAAGCGTCACATGATACTTTTTATGGCTCAGAGTCTGAAGATAGTTGAAAACCACCGTCTGGTTCTCGTCTTCTAACTGGAGCTTCAGGTTTGGTTGATCAAAGGAACTCTGGATGTGTGGAAAGTACAATCAGGAGGTGATTTTTTATGATTCCTTCTCCTCCTTCACAGCTGCAGATCTGTTCTCCTGAGCGGCTTGGAGGTGAATTCAAAGGAAGCTCACTGACTGAGAAACGTTTGTTCCTCAGAGCCCTGCAGCCTCGGTTTGACTCGGTGTTTCAGTGAACATCACCTCAGATGATTCCCCGACTGATGAATATTGAGTGTTGACATTTCTGTGAATCAGTTCAGTGAGCGAGGCAAGAAAACTCAGAAGTGGGTCACTGTCTCTGAGAGTTCAGCCTCACAGCCTCTCGGTAAACCTCTTAGACGGAGGTTTTCTTCTGTCCACCTGAAAGACGACGTTTGAAAGGAGCTACATTGAGTCCTCTGGTGGATAGTAAAGACGCCAGATTAACTCTCACCTGCTGAGGAAGCAGAGGGAAGTCAGGATGGGAAGTTACAGCTGCTGGAGAGAAAGAAAATGGAATAGAATAAATTTGACTAGAGTAGGACATCTCAAAGACTGAGAGACTAGAGAGGGAGGCCACCAAGACACCTATGACTCCTCTGAAGGAGTTCCAGCTTTAGACTGTTCATCCAACAACTGTTGTCTGTTCTTCACCAGTCAAAGCTTTATGGAGACAAAGAGAAAGACTCTGATGGAAAAAGCTCCAATTAAATCTGGACTAGAGTTCACCAGAAGACATGGAGACTCTGAAGACACCTGGAAGAAGGTTCTCTGGTCTGAGGAAACCAGGATGGAGCTTTATGTCCATCAGACTACATGATATGTTTGATGGACACCAAACACTGAACATCATCACAAACACACCATCCCCACTGTGAAGCACGGTGGTGGCAGCATCATGATGAGAAGCACGGTGGTGGCAGCATCATGACATGAAGCACGGTGGTGGTAGCATCATGACACGAAGCACGGTTGTGGCATCATCATCATGTGAAGCACAGTGGTGGCAGTATCATGGTGTTCCTCAGCAGCAGGTCCTGGAATGCTTGTAAAGGTAGAGGGTAAATGAAATCCTGGAGGACAACCTGATGCAGTTGGAAGAGAACTGAGACGTGGAGAAGATCAGTTCTCCATCCAGACGATGAGTCGAAGCAAACAGACAAAGATCCTCAGAGATGGTTTGAAGACAACAAGGTAGAAGTTCTGGAGGAGTCAGAGTCCAGACCTCCATCCAGCTGAGAACTAGAAAAGTTCTGTTGATCAGGATCTCTGAGGAACCTGACAGATTTTAACAGTTTATAGAGGAGGAGGAGAAACTTCAGATGTTCAGACTGATGGAGACCAACAGGACCAATGATGGACCTGAAGGTTCTTCTACTGAATACTGACTAAGTTTCAAGTTTTTCCTGCAGCTCTGGAGAAACTTGGTTGTTTTCAACCCTCTTGGTTTCCTGATTTATCACATCAGAGACTCTCTGTGCTGTTTAGAACTTTTTGTTTCTGGTGAAGACGTCCAAATTAGTCTTCAGCTTTGGACACATTCAGATCTATGGTTAGAGTTTCCATCAGAGATCTGTGCTGCTGGTGTAGATGTTCCAAGATGCCTTAATAAAAAATAATCTTTTAGATCCTCATCAAATTAACCTCTATTCATGTGTAAACGCTGAGATCAACAGTGGATCAGTCCATGAAGATAATGTTTTACACAACCTCATTAAATATACTAAAGTTATTGAACATAAAAGAATCAAGGAAGTTCCGATTTAGTTGATTTTATATGAACTGACCCACGAGGCTGATTTTATACCGACACCATCCTGATTTATTAGAAACTACGGTTCAGCATTCCTCTGATTATCACCATTGTCACATTAGTACCTGAAGTAACAAACATCCACTGATCCAGAAACAGTTTTCATCTTTCATACTCTAAAATAACCCAGATAAACACTGTGTATATGTGATATATTTTATGTTGGGGCCCTTCAGGAGCCCCTCAACCAGCAGGGGGCAGCGTCTGCGGTCAACTGAAAGACCAGCCAAACTAAAAACTGCAGTGTTTCAGTTTCCTCTTGTTGTTTCAGCAGTTAGTTCTTTCATGGTTTGCTTGTGGCGTCCCTCAGGGCAGCATCCTGGGTCCTCTGGAGTTTTATCACACTAATCAAGTATTTTGGATTCACTTAAGAAAGAGAACCCATTAAATCAGTTCTAAAGGACAGGAAGTGTCTCACAGGCATGCTGAAGACATAAAATGACTTGGAAATTTTGAGTAAATAGGAGTTTTCTCCTGATGATGTTGAGTTGAACTACAGAAACTGGTCCCTCAAAGGTCTCATGAAGAAGAAACCGTGATGTCTGAAACAGTTTTCAGCTTTAATATTCTAAAATAGCCCAGATAAACACTGTTTCATGATATATTTTATGTTGGGGCCCTTCAGGAGCCCCTTGACCAGCAGGGGGCTCCGTCTGCGGTTGACTAAAAGTCCGTCCAAATTAACAACAATCTCTCGTTTCAGCAGTTAGTTCTTCAATGGTTACCTGTGGCATCCCTCAACGCAGCAACCCAGGTCCTCTGGGGTTTTAATACTCAAGTAAGATATTTTGACTGCATTGAAGAAGGAGAACCAATTTAATCAGTTTTCAAGGAGAAGTGTCTCGTAGACACACTGAGGACAAAAAAATGACTCAAGTTTTTAATAAATAGAAGAAACAGATTTCTCCTGATGATGTTGAGTTGAACTGCAGAAACTGGTCCCTCAAAGGTCTCATGAAGAAGAAACACTGATGTCTGAAACAGTTTTCATCTTTAATATTGTAAAATAACCCAGATAAACACTGTGTATTGTGATATATTTTATGCTGGGGCCCTTCAGGAGCCCCTCGACCAGCAGGGGGCAGCATCTGCAGTCAACAAAAGTACGTTCAAACTAACAACAACCTCTCGTTTCAGCAGTTTGTTCTTTAATGGTTTGCTTGTGGTGTCCGTCAGGGCAGCATCCCGGGTCCTCTGGGGTTTCATTACTAGATTCAGATATTTTGGCTTAATTTAAGAAAGAGATCAAATTAAATTGGCTTTAAAAGACAAGAAGTGTCTCGTAGACACACTGAAGACATGAAATGAGTTGAAATTTTGAGTAAATAGAAGTTTTCTCCTGGTGATGTTGAGTTGAACTACAGAAACTGGTCCATGAAAAGTCTCATGAAGAAGAACCACTGATGTCTGAAACTGTTTTTCCACTGAAAATGCTTCTGATAAATCCTGGATGTGATGATTAGAGATGATGAAGGTCCATCTCCTCTGCAGGTCCAGGCTAAGACCATCTTTACTCCCCTATTTGAGCTTCAGATGTGTCTCCATTCAGGTCCGGTCCTCCCAGTCAGCAGCTATAATCCTCTCCAGCTCTGATTCTGAGCTCAGTCGTCTGGGATGGGGGAGTTGCAGTTCCCGTGGTAGATGTAAACGGGTCCGTCGCAGCGGTAGTACATCAGGAAGACGTCTCCGTAGCCGTGGTCCCTCCACCAGGTACACAGCTGCCGGTTCCAGCCGCAGCCCAGCAGGTAGAAGAGCTCCGGATGCTCCATGCCGATCATGGTGAAGAAGTCCTGGTCACCCAGGTGGCCCCTGAAGCGGTACTGGTCGGCCAGTTGGGCCACGTTGCCGGGCTCCAGCAGCCGGTTGTACAGAGCCGAGGCCCTCATGGCGCCCAGGTCCAGCAGCATGACACCGCTGTTGAAGCCCGGCAGGCCGTCCGGAGGAGGATCTCCCACCCGGGTCTGAGGGTTCTCCTTCCGGTACTGCCAGAACGTATGTCTGAGGAGATAAGAACACAGATGGAGGTCAGTTTGAAATAAATGCAATCAGAAATAAAGGTTTTGAACTTTTTCCCCCCATTTTTAAGGGAAGAAAATTTCTCATTATTGTCATTCGTAGCAACTTTGAGTAATTTTGAACTTTTTTGATAAAGATATTGACTAATTTTGGATATGTTTCAACACATTCTGGACAAATCTGAGTAATTTGGACAAGTTTTAAGTCATTTTTAAGAGGTTTGTTAGTCATTTTGTACAATTTCTATCTTCTTTAGGACACATTCTGAGTATTATTGGATATGTTTTACGATATTCTGGATAGATTTTAAGTAATTTTTGATCAGTTTTAGGATATTTTGGACAATTAATCTAATTTCGAGCCAATTTCATGTCATTTTGAAAAATTTTCAGCTGTCTTGGACAGGTTTGATTCCAAAACATCGAAAAACTGGAACCTTGTCTGGTTGAACTTTAACCCATCAGATTCTACTGATGTTAGAGCCTCAACAGTTGGTGAAATGTTGACCAAAGACTGTATTTTAGTAGAAATATGGATTCATTCATGGATATACACATACAGGAACTTTATGGAGACCAGACCAGTCTGGATTGAACGTTGGTGAAAGGTCCAGTAATTAAAAATGTGCCCTCTGCTGGATCCATTCAATCATTTGACCTGATGAAACTATTCTGTCTGTTCTCACCACATCTAACAGCTGTTAGTTTTATTTCTGGAGATACTGAACCCTAAAAATGGCATCAAAGGTATTTTTGAAGGTAAATACAAAAATTTCCAGGTTTTAAAACATCTGAAATTCTCAAAATTTGGACAAAATATTCTTCAGAACTTAGTTCTGGGTCTCACATAACAAATAAACTCTGAATAAAATCTGAGCTATATCCAGTATTTCCAGAATTCTGACTGAAATGAATAAGACTGATCCACCAAACACTTTACCAGCCACAGAAAATTCCAGCAAAACTTAATTTTTGATGATGTGAGGACAAATAAAGGTGGAATAAATACGGCAGAATAATTGCATTAAGAGTTGCTGCAAAACACGACTGAAATCTTTCTTTTTTAGTCTCTACAACTGAAAAAAAAAGGTAAATTCTGGCACAGATCTGGTGTAAAACACACCACTATGTTCTTGTTTGTACAGCCAGGAGCCTGAAGTCTTTGTACGAACGTTTGAGCTGCTGGATGTTGGGAAAAGTGAAGAAATCTGAGTTTCAGTCCACGTCTGCGGAACAAACAGCAGCAAGAGTCTGGAACCAACTCAGTTCAGTTCTGCCAACAAACCGGCTAAAAGCAGCTAAACGACACTCAGCTTCAGTCAGAGGACATTTATATTCAGATTCAGTGTTTGGACACAAAGCCTAGAGCCTCAGCCAGGTTTAATGGAGAGGATCCGAGGTTAGGATGTTCTCTGTGATGGAAACAGAACCAGATCATATGATGAGGATGATGCAGGTGATTGACAATGAATATGTGTCTTTTAGTGACAATTTCACATTTTTTTGTGTTGGTTTTGCACATTTTTTATGGCGAATTTGAGTCTTAGTGGCAATTTGTGTTTTTGTTGTGATTTGGTGCCTTTTTGTGGTGAATATTTCTTCAGACAGATCCAGTGTTCAGACTGAGACTCCTGCAAGGATTTAAACTGATCTGGAGTCAGTCTTTACCAGAACTCAGATGTGTTCCTCCTCCTGAATGTCGTGTCTATCTGCTGGACTGATGAAGTTCCGAGGCTCAGAAAGGATGGAAAAAGTCCATTAAAAAGTGATAAGTCTGGACCCACCTCTATGGACTTCAAGGACCTGGAACTCTGGAAATACTCCCAGTATGAAGGTAGAACTCTGACCATTGATAAAGTTACTGGAGATGAAGAACCAGATGTTCTGAGGAGGTTTTTTGGTGTAAGTTTGATCAGATTTGGTGATTATTTCTGGTGTTTTCTATGATGTAATTCACAGCGTAAAGAGGAACTATTTGGAGGTTTCTGATGTTCTTTATGGAGGCTGCAGTTGTGACTCACATGAAGAAAACACTGTGAATAATTCAGTGTTTGTGCAGAACCGGATCACACTCCGATGATGTAATGACATTAAGAGAAAACCTGGAAGGAGTGAAACCAAACATCTGGTCTGTTTCTCTCTGAGAACAAGAAGCTTCTTCACGTCTCCACAGACAGTTTGAGCTGCTCCTGAAGGACAACAGGCCTCTATGTTACCTAGAGCAGGTGTGTTCAGGTGTTCAGAACTAAAACAGTCGCTGTTTTGTTCTCTGATCCTGCAGAGGAGCAGATGGAACTGATAAGAAATGCATGAAACAAACAGACTCTGGGTCACGGTTGCATCTGTCATGTTCCCAGAGTGTTGCTGTTGTTCATTCAGATCTACTGAGATCTTAGTTTTCAGCGCTTGGACTGTTTTTTTTTTGTCTGTTTTTTGGAGGAAGTACAAAGCCCTCATTTCCTCCCACCGACTAACAGCTGGAGCAAAGATGTTTGATTCCAGCTGAACATGAGGACGGATGTTAACCTCGTCTGTTCGCTGTTCACACGTCAACTCACCGCAGAATCCAGATTATTCCTGGAGCTGCAGGTGAAATATTCATGAAGAACTGGGCTTGAACACAGCGAGAGACGACAGAGAACGTAAAAAAAAAAAACCACAAAACCAACCCTGACCTGAGCTCTTTATGCAAGTGGGAACATTTAGTAGAATGGAGAAGTTTTTTTGTTCTAAAAGAACAATACAGAATGACACAAAACAGACAAAAAAAAATCAATATAAAATGACAGAAAACAAAAACCAGACACAGACTGAGAAGAATGACACACAGAAGAACAAAAAAGAGACGAAAGACAAGACAGAAACCTCCGAGACCCCATCCTGATCAAACATCAGCAGGATGCAGTGGAACAAGTTTGATTCCCAGAGAACCCGCTGGAGAACTCACTGGAGAGCCCACTGGAGAACCCACTGGAGAACTCACTGGAGAGCCCACTGGAGAACCCACTGGAGAAATCACTGGAGAAACCACTGGAGAACCCACTGGAGAACTCACTGGAGAAACCACTGGAGAGCCCACTGGAGAACGCACTGGAGAGCCCACTGGAGACTCCACTGGAGAAACCAAAGGATCCACTGCCAATGTCCTGGTCCAGACCCCATAGGACGCCCCTAGAGGTCCTCTGGTCCAGATCCTTGAGAAGTCCTCTAGTCCAGACCCCACAGGTCTTTTGACCACAAAAAGGGCACCAACACAACATCAGGCAGGTGGTCGTAATGTTATGCCTGATCGGTGTATATTTAAATTGTAAATAAACTAAATTACAATATTGCAACTAATGAATGACTGACGGAATGAAAACAGATAAACCTACTGGTTTAACTGGGACCATCCTTGTGTCCTTTGAGAAGCTGGACTATTGGACTAGTTTTAACATCTGACAACCAGCAGCGCTGCAACAGAACATCCTCCAGACGCTCCAGCAGAACATCCTCCAGACCTTCCAGCAGAACATCCTCCAGACGTTCCAGCAGAACATCCTCCAGACGTTCCAGCAGAACATCCTCCAGACGTTCCAGCAGAACATCCTCCAGACGTTCCAGCAGAACATCCTCCAGACGTTCCAGCAGAACATCATCCAGACGTTCCAGCAGAACATCCTCCAGACGTTCCAGCAGAAGATCATACAGACATTCCAGCAGAACATCCTCCAGACGTTCCAGCAGAACATCCTCCAGACGCTCCAGCAGAACATCCTCCAGACCTTCCAGCAGAACATCCTCCAGACGTTCCAGCAGAACATCCTCCAGCAACAGGAACCCTGTTAGCAGCCCAGCTAGCGGTTAGCCTGTAATATGTTAATGTGTGCGTCCGGCTGAGCGTCCACTCAGCTGGACTGGTTTCCTCTGTTAGTAGAGGTTTTCTGCTGCTAATGGATGCAGCTCAGCAGCAGAATCTCCTCCTCCAACCAGCAGCAGGTCATCCTGCCTCAGGACACTTCATTATTGGTGAAAACGTCCCACAGCTGCATCTCTAACGTCTGGAAGCCCAGGAGACCAGAGCCTCCTACACGGTGTCAGGAGGAAACCTCTCTTTCTGTTTAATGTTCAGTCTCCAGTGGGCAGTTCATCCACTGATCCAGCTGGAAGATGGTTTTTAAAGAGTTTCAACATTTCTGAGACAAATTTGTATTTTTCTGATTAGGGAACTTTAAACCATTTCCTGATCTAATAGACGGCAGCGTTAGCAATGAACAACTGATTCATTATTGAACCACTAAAGTACAGTGGACATTATTCAATTAGCTAATATGTGACAATTTCTTTGATAATTTTTTTCTGAGCATATCAGTAAAATAATAACCACAAAGGGCTTTTATTACTGTACAATTATCAGTTTTTCATCAAGTTTAGAACATTTTACAAAAACTGGTGACCAAAAAAAGCTACCAGACGCTAATCCAGTACATCACAGTCCTGGAGGTCATTAACCATCACAGAAGTCTCTGTCATGGTGCCCGTTGCTGATAAACTATTTATCTTGTGCTTTACTTAATAGACAAACAAAATGAGGTCAGGAAGGAACTTATTTGGTTGATTTTTTTTGTGCCGAATTTGAGTTTTTGTTGCAATTTCACCTGTTTTGTGGTAATTTTGGTATATTTTATGGTGAATTTGCATATTTTTGTGGTGATTTCGCATGTTCTTTGTGTCAAATTTGAATTTTTGGTGCAATTTCCCCCATTTCTTGGTAGTTTCAGTTCTTTTCATGGTAAATTTGGTCCTTTTGTGGTGAGTCTGAGTGCTTTTCCTGGCATATCTGAACCTTTCAGGATATTTTTGGCTCTTTTTGGGGTGATTTTGTGTCTTTTTTGTGGTAATATTGGCTGTTTTTGTGGTTATTTTGTGTGTTTTTGTGCCAAATTTGAGTTTTTGCTGCAATTTCACCAGTTTTGTGGTAATTTTGGTACTTTTTGTGGTGATTTTGTGTCTTTTTGTGGTAATTTTGGCCACATTTGAGGTAATTTTCCAGCGTTTTTAGTTATTTTAGTTGCAGTTTTTTCCAGAACTCAGATGTGTTTTTGTGGTAATTTTGCATCTCTTGGTGGAAAATGTTGTGTCTTTTTGTGGTATATTCACCTATTTTTGTCATGATTTGGTGTTGTTTTGTGGTAGTTTGGGCTGTTTTTGTGTAATTTTGCACCTTTCTGTGCTGATTTTGTGTCTTTTTGTGCTTGTTTTGCAATTTTTTGTGGTGGTTTTGGCCTTTTTGTGGTCATTTTGCATCTTTTGGTGGAGAATTTTGTCTCTTTTTGTGGTATATTCACCTCTTTTTGTGGTGCTGTTTGATCTTTTGTGCTGATTTTGTATTTCATTGTGGTAATTTTGGCCCTATGTTGGTGATTTGGTTTCTTTTAATGGGATTTTTCCAGCTTTTTTAGTCATCTTCGTTGCAAACCTCTATGGACTTCAAGGACCTAGAACTCTGGAAATATTCCCAGTATGAAGGTAGATCTCTGATCATTAATAAAGTTGCTGGAGATGAAGAACCAGATGATTCTTTGGGTAATTTTGCTTCTTTTAGTGGAGATTTTATGTCTTTTTGGAGAATATTCACCTCTTTTATATGCTGATTTTGTGTTTCTCTGTGGTAGACAAGAAGAATCAGCTGATTCTGAGGAGGTTTAGAGGGAGTGTCTGATTAATTTTTCACTAAATGACCCACCAGTCACCACCATTCCAGCTAAATTACACCAATAACTCTTGTGGACTTGTAGCTGAATCACGGCAGCAGCAGCAGACCGGTGGACAGTAATATCCTTCAGAGCCTCAGTGACGTAAAACCCCCAGCTGCTGTCAGCACTTTTTAATTTCCTTTAAAAAGAGGAGGAAAAGTGGTTTGCTGCTTCCAGGAATGTGTTTGAAAACTGGAATTTGCCACTGAAGGACTGTTGACAAAGAAAAACCTCCCCACATGTTCAGCCCTGCAGCTCTGCAGAGGCTGAAAACTTTCACACAAATGCTGAGTTTACCGTCTAGCAGGGAGTCTGAGCTGTCGTGTTTTCAATGAGAGAACAGGAACAACACCAGCCGGGGATTCCCACCCGGCCGATAACACGGCAGCAGAGATACCGATCTGTTTGGAGCCTCGCAGGAAAACTACAGCTGAACCTCCAAAAACTCACTGATGACACAATTATTTTGACTTTGAGACACCATTAAATCATAAAAACATCATGTTTTATTATCACTTAGGGACCGAAAATATCAACTGAAACACACAGAATTCTGTAAAAAAAAAAAAAAAAAAAACGAAACAAAAAAAACCTATAGGGTAGAGTTAGATTTTTTAAACAAGTCAGAAGATATACATAAAAGCTAGCGTTAGCCACATTACTTCTACCATCAAAGCTAGCGTTAGCCACATTACTACTATTACCATAAAAGCTAACATTAGCCACATTACTACTACTGCCATCAAAGCTAACGTTAGCCACAATACTATTACTACCATAAAAGCTAATGTTAGTCACATTACTACTATTACCATAAAAGCTAACATTAGCCACATTAGTACTACTACCAAAGCTAACGTTAGCCACATTACTACTATTACCATCAAAGCTAATGTTAGCCACATTACTACTATTATCAAAGCTAGCATTAGCCACATTACCACTACGATAAAAGCTAACGTTAGCCACATTACTACTATTACCATAGAAACTAACGTTAGCCACATTACTACTATTACCATAAAAGTTAACATTAGCCACATTACTACTATTACAATAAAAGCTAACATTAGCCACATTACTACTATTACCATAAAAGCTAACATTAGCCACATTACTACTATTACCAAAAAAGCTAACATTAGCCACATTACTACTATTACCAAAGCTAACGAAACTATTTATTATATATGATAATAATACATAATTGTAATGGTAAAAACTGTATTTTGAGATATTATTCACTGATGGAAACACATTTATGTAACATATTTATTGTTAAAACATATATATTATTAGAATATTATATATTACATAAGAAAGCTCTCATTTAACAAACGTGTGTAAAATTACAGAATGAATAGTTATTTTTCTGGTAATTATCACTAAAATGTAAATAAAAAAACATTTTTTAAAGTTGTACTGGTATTTATTTATTTATTTTAAACAATTCACTGTTATTTTACATAATCTCCCTGTTCTTTTTAATAACAGATATTATATAAAATCACTGGAACATTTATTGATTTTCTGTTTACTTAAAAACAGAACCCTTAAAACATCTGTATTTTTAAAATAATCTTTACATTTTTCTGTAAAATTACATTAATTCTGACTGTTTTTAAATCAACGAAACTTTTAAAAAAAAACTTTTCAGATGAACAGCCATTATGTTAAAGAAAAACTCTGTATATTAAGAACTGAAAAATTGTATAATAATATATACCATTATTATACAATATATATTAACATAAATAATTTTAATTATACATAAATAACATAATATAATAACAAATAATTTTAATTACTGTATTGATTTTTCATGTAGCTAAATTATATATAATATCTAGTAAAATAAAAAATAATATTGAAAAAAACAAAAAAGTACATTTCGCAAATAAAAGAGGAATATTTGTTAAATTCTTCTAATAAATTTGTGCATTTTTTTAAATTATCTTGGTAAAAAAAGAAGTAAATTATCTTTTAAAAGAATTAAAATGTTGCGAATATTCACAGCTAGTTAATGTTATTTTACATTAGATTAGGTCAAATTCTGTCTGTGTTTGTAGTTCTATTGATTTTTTTCAAAAATAAAGAAAAAAACTGTAAAATCAAAAGAAAAACGTGTGAAATTACAGATTTCTTTTCCTCAGTGTGATTTATTGTTTCAGTGTTTCAGAGTTCCAAAGGAAACCACCTGCCGGAGTGTTTATAGCAGCTGCTGCTCACACCTGAACACACACACACACACACACACACACACACACACACACACACACGCAGACACACACACACGCAGACACACACACACACACACACACACACACACACACACACACACACACACACACACACACACACACACACACACACACACACACACACACACACTCAGTGACGTCCTGTTTTGATGCCGAGTCTTGGTGGAAAACAGAGCAGTAGTCTAAACGGAATGAGTGTTTGTTTTATTATCCTGGAAAAATCAGCTGAAGAACAAAGACACACAGACACAGACACAGACACAGACAGACACACACACACACACACACACACGCACACACACACACGCACACACACACACACACACACACACGCACTTATGTTTCCATCACTTCAGATGAGATTACAGTGACTTAAATTCATGTTATGGAGGTTTTCTCAGTCAGAACCTCCACTATAATCGGCCATAAACAAACCTTCACTGACTCCTCAATGCTGAACTTTAAAGGTTGAATCCATTTTCAGCAAACTAAGATTGTGTCCTGTTAATTTTTTTGGCTCAAAACACCACAAAGTTTCCTCCATGACTCTATAATCTGGTTTTATTCTAAACCGTTTAACTGTCTGTAGCTTTAAATGAGCTGCTGCTGGCCCCGCCCCCTTCAGGAAGGAGACTCTCTCTGTCTGGCAGATGAATGAGACTTTCTATCTTCTAACTTTATCTCTGAGGATCATTTTCCAGTAAATCTGTGTGAATGTTTTTAACTGCTGTGTTTGACGACGACGTCAGACGACGTTATAAAATCAGTATTTAAATGAAGCTGCTGCTGGTTAGCATGTTAGCATGTGGTCTGGATTATTTTCTCTGTTTTATCCTTGTTCTGCTGTCTGACAACAGAAACATCTGGAAATGAGAACAGCTTTATCGTAGTTCAGCTGCATTAAAATGGAGTTCAGTGAGCAAAAAGAGCAGGAGAGAAGCTATCAGATGCTAACATGAAAACACAGTAACTCTCCCAGTCCTGGTTATAATTAAAGTTTAACATCTCTGAATGTCCCTCAGTGCAACAGTTGATACTGAGATCTGAGCATCACTGCTAACGTTAGCATCATTACTACTACTACCATCAAAGCTAACGTTAGCCACATTACTACTACTGACATCAAAGCTAAGATTATCCACATTACCACATGCTAACTCGAAGGATCCTCCTATAGTTGGAGCTAATGCTAATATTTGCCTACAGCATGCTAATTCTAAGGATCCTCCTACAGTTGTAGCTAATGCTAGCATTAGCCTACAACATGCTAACGCTAAGGATCCTCCTATAGTTGTAGCTAATGCGAACATTAGCCTACGACATGCTAACTCTAAGGGTCCTCTTATAGTTGTAGCTAATGCTAACATTAGCCTACAATATGCTAACTAAGGATCCTCCTGTAGTTGTAGCTAATGCGAACATTAGTCTACAACATGTTAACTAAGGATCCTCCTGTAATTGTAGCTAATGCTAACATTAGCCTACAACATGCTAACTCTAAGGGTCCTCTTATAGTTGTGGGGATTCTGGGGGTTCATCAGTGCATGAAGACTTGTGTGTTCCCTCTTAAAGCAGCTGGTGGACTGAGAGGCTCATTCTGATTGGGTCACATGGAGGCAGTGAGGGGGTGGGGCTACACAGAGCTGGAACATTATTGGTTAGCTACCTGTTAATTACCTTTTTGTGCAATTGTTTAGTTATCTCAGCATCATTTTGTTATTTTTGTACTCTTCTGTCTTTTTGTGTAATTTTTTAGTTATTTAAGCATGCTTGTGTCATTTTTGTGCCATTTTTGTTTCTTTTTGTCTTATTTAAGCATCGTTTTGTCATTTTTGTGTCTTCTTAGTTATTTAAGCATCTTTTTGTCTTTTTGTCTTTTTTGTGCTGTTTTACCATCCTTTTGTGTCTTTCTCTGTTAATTCTTACTTATTTAAGCACCATTTTGTCATTTTTGTGTAAAATAAAAGTGGGTTGACAGCTTCACACAGAGATGAAAATCCAAACTAAACTATAATTCATGCTCTGGATCAGGAGTCAGCATGGAGGAAACTGTCTGATCAGAGGCTGAAGCAGCAGAATAAGTGATGTTGGTTCCACAGCGGTTCCCTCCACAGCCTTCCAGACCGATAATAAAACACTGTTCAAACACCAGTTTATCTGAACTGTCTGACACCTCCTGCATCAGCTGAGTCTTAATCAGCTGTGGTTGCAAAAATAATTCATAAATATGTCTCTAAGATGATAATTAAAGAAGCTGACCCCGCATCAGATGATATCCACCGAGGACAGAACAGAACGATCTGAGAACACAGCTGATTCTGCTTCCTGACCTGAGAAATGAGAAGGAGTTTAGTCACCAGGGGGTGCTGCAGATTTTGTACTTGTTTTCCATTTTCAAGGACTAATAATTACTGATTATTGTCATTTTGGACAACCTAGAGTCATGCTCGACAGTTAAAGTCACTTTGGACAATCTCAATCTGATTTTGGATACAATTTTAATAATTTGGGATACATTTTTAGTTATTTTTGGCAATTTTGAGTCATTCTGACCAAGGTTCAAGCCAGTTTTTAATCTTATTTTTGACACATTTTTAATCATTTTGGACATGTTTCACATAATTTTGGAACGTTTGGGGTCACTGGGTAATTTTTGAGTCATCTTAAACAGTCTAAATATCCTAAAACTGGAACCTTGTCTGGTCAGATTTTAACCCATCAGATTCTACTGATGTTAGAGCCTCAACAGTTGGTGAAATGTCAAACAAAGACTGTATTTTAGTAGAAATATGGATCCATCCATGGATATACACTTACATGAAGTTTGTGGAGACACTAGACCATTGGATGGATTGAACGTTCAGCCCTTTTTTCCATTTTCAAGGACTAATAATTGTTGATTATTGTCATTTTGGACAATTCTGAGTCATTCTAGGCAAGTTTCAAGTCACTTTGGACAGTCTCTATCTGATTATGGTCAAATTTTGAGTCATTTTTGACCATTTTGAGTCACTCCGACCAAGTTTCAAGCCAATTTTTATCTTATTTTGGACACAGTTTTTGGAGTGTTGACCAAAGACTGTATTTTAGTAGAAACATAGATCCATCCATAGATATACACTTACAGGAACAGAAGATTTTTTTTCTATTTTCAAGGTTTATTAATGATAAAAAGTGTCCTCTGTTGGATCTATTTAATCATTTGGATCTGCTATAAAACTGTTCAGTCTGTGTTTAAGTTTAATGTCTGTGGGAGTTTAATTTCTGGAGATACTGAACTCTTAAAATAGCTTCCAACATGTTTTGGAAGGTGAAAATAGAAAAAATTCCAAGTCTGACAACATTAAATTCTCTAAATTTAGCAAAAGCATTTGACCGAAGTTTTGGTCCGGAACATGAAAAAACTAAACCCTGAACTAAATCCTGACATGAGCTGACCTTTATCTGGTTCTGATCTCAGAGTCTTTAGTTCGTCAGATTATTTATTTACTGACTGGCAGCAGAAACATCTGAATCACTGGAGGAAACCAAATGTTTCTGACAGGAGGCGACACTCTGCTTGGATCAGGCTGAATCTGCAATCATTTTTCTGGCACTAAGGACTTAAAAGAAGACATGAGAGAAAACATCCCATCATCCTGTCACCGCTGGACGTGTAGAGCTGCTGACTCTGACCAGCGTCCCGTTAGAGATCTAGAAAAACATCTAGAAAAACATTCAATATCCTCTAGAAGTTTTATCCTTTTATTCATATCCAGCAATGAATCACCGTCAGTTTAATGAAGTGTTTGAGACGGATTTTTAAAAGGTGTCTTGATGGCCTCCCTCACTAGTCTCTTTCTCCTTCAGAGGAGTCATAGGAGTCTTGGTGGCCTCTCTAGTCTCTCTCTGGGCAGATTTAGGAGGTGAATGCTTCATTCAGGTGTCATAAAGGTTCATAGTCGGCTGTATTATAATCAGTCGTTTTCCATCCTCTCAGTGCTGACTGTTAAATAACTAAATCACACCAGAGTTTCATCTAAAGCCCAGATGGCTGAACATTGGCAACACTTCAGTTTAAACTGTTCAATGATTCTGCCAGAAGAAGCTGCTGAAATACAGCAGAAGCTGAAGCTCACTGAAGTTCTTCAGGAGCTGAAATCTGATTCTTTCCTCCATGAACTGAGCAGCAGTTCCTCTTAAACAGTGTTCTCTCTGGTTTTTGGTTCATTGGGTTCTTAAACAGACATAACAGATCTCCAGCTGTCTTTCTGTCAAGAACCTGAAATTACCGCACACTCACAAATCAAACTGTTTCCTATTTTCACTCTGAGTCGATATTTAACGTTTCTCGGTCATTAAATAGATCGTTACCGTCCCTTAAAGCTGCTTTACAGCCTCTGAATCTGTGCTTGGAGCTGAGAAACTCCGACACCACTGAGATCCTGTGAATCTGCAGACTTCTGATGTTCTTTCTCACTTTGAATCTGTGACAGAAAGTAGCTGTGAAGATCCAAGTGATGCCTCGGGTTAGCGACAGCAGGACTCTGTTTGACTTCCTGTCTGATGGGTTGAAGTCACCGAACCAAAGAACGCCATCTTTATGTCCGAACACACAAAGATCCAGTGTGGAGATGAAATACCAGTGTTAAAAAATCTGTATATTTCACATATATATGCTCACTACACATTCAGACAGATGCTGAAGTGGAATGAGCATTAACCTCCACATTAGTCTGTTATGGTGCCTGTTGCTAGGCACCATAACTGCATTTTTCTATATTTAAAATATCTATTTTTGGTTTAGTTTGGTTTTTTTTAATGCTTCATGAAGGATATTTATGTCTAAAAACAATAATATGGACGGTAAAATTACCCCGTTTTCTCCATACATTTACATCCGCTGTCACTCAGGTATCAGTTTATGGCAGGATGCTAAAGATGCACATTTTGAATAATTTTCCAATAATCAGCAGCATTATCAATTAATATCTCATGAATTGATAACACAAACTGAGCACATCAACAGACACATGATCTGGGCAACAAATACAACTTTATTCTGTCCCACTTCATCTTGGAGGTCATTAATCACCACATTAGTCTTTGTAATGGTGCCCATTGCTGCTAAACTTCCACAATGTTCTCTGCTTTAACATGAACTGTAGTCTGAGTGACGCCTCCTCTGGTCTCTACAGTATTAAACAAGAAGAGGCTCCACCTGGTGGAACAACCAGGAACTACAGCTGATCTACATTTACTGACATCATGACCTTCTTCATCTTTTGCCTCATCAGTTAATATATTTTTATTCGGTTAATATATTGCCGACAGTTCTGTAATCTTTCCTCTTTAACTCTTGCTTTCGGCTGATTTTAAAACAAAGTGAGGGCATCTTTGGGACTTTTCTCAGATGTCGGTCTTTGATCCAGTTTGAGCCTGAAAGCAACAACACTGAGCGGACAGTTAAAAGCCATGACTTCACAGCGAAGCCCAGTCTCAGTTATTCATGTGAATGTCAACATCTCAAAGGTCCTGGAGGTTTCCCCGTCAGCAGACACTTGGCTGTCAGATTCTACCATCCTATTTCCATCAACAGCAGCAAAGGGAAGCTCTTCCTACCTGTAGACCGGCTGCATCTCCCTGCTGATGCCGATCACAGCCCCGGGAGGAAACCGCTGAAACTCCTGGAAAAGGTCCCTGATGTTGGTCCTGTATTTAAGGTCCAGGTCCAGCTGCACTATATGAGTCAGACCTGGAAGAAGAGCACAGAAACACTGATGATGTAGCTCAAATCTAATAAACAACATCTAGGACTATCCTGAACATGTGAATAATAGGAAACTAAGAGTCACTCATTTGTTATTTGGGACCTAAAACTAAGTTCTGTTAAAAATTTTGGCTCAGTTTTAAGAATTTCATTTGTTTTCAGAGCTGAGAATTTTAGTATTTTCACCATCTTACCCTCATATCTCCAGATTTATAACTCCCACAGCTACAACACCAACAAATCTCATCATACATTCATTTAGAAATACTTACAGGAACCTTCTGGGGCCACGATGCCACTCTGGTTTGAACATTTTATACTTCTTTTTTCCATTTTCAAAGACCGTTAATAAAAAATCAAACCTCTGCTGGAGTCATTCAATCACATGTCCTCATCAAATGTCATGACTGTGGATGGATGGATGGATGGATGGATGGATGGATGGATGGATGGATGGATGGATGGATGGATGGATGGATGGATGGATGGAAGATGGATTGATGGATGGATGATGGATGGATGATAGATAGATGGATGATGGATGGATGAATGGAAAATGGATGGAAGATGGATGGATGGATGAATGGATGATGATGGATGGAAGATGGATGGATGGATGGATGATAGATAGATGGATGATGGATGGATGAATGGAAAATGGATGGAAGATGGATGGATGATAAATGGATGGATGAATGATGACTGGATGGATGATGGATGGATGATGAATGGATGGATGATGGATGGATGGAAGACGGATGGATGGATGGCAGATGGATGGATGGATGAATGGATGGATGAATGAATGGATGGATGAATGGAAGATGGATGACAGATGGATGGATGAATGATGAATGGATGATGGATGATGGATGGATGATAGATAGATGGATGATGGATGGATGAATGGAAAATGGATGGAAGATGGATGAATGGATGAATGATGAATGGATGGCTGGATGGATAATGGATGGACGATAGATGGATGGATGATGGATGGATGAATGGAAAATGGATGGAAGATGGATGGATGATGAATGGATGGATGAATGATGAATGGATGGATGATGGATAGATGGATGGATGGATGGATACTTTATTAATCCAAGGTATTGGTGATATACTAGATATAGAAGGTATTCCAGATACTGAACACTTCAAATGGCCGTAAGATGTTTTTAAATTACAATTAGACGATTTCCAGGGTCTGAAAACATCTGAAACACCTCAAAATTCAGATTTTCTGAACTAATCCAGAATATGAGCTTATCAATAAAGAACAAGCAGCCTCTGTCCACCCTGACTACATGGAAGATGGATTCCTTTAATCTAAATTTGATTAAAAAAAAAATCAGCTGATCGAGGAAAAAGCACTTCTGAGTCAATGTGGAATCTATTTCTGTGATTTCCAGCTCATCATCCAGTCTTTATAATCACTTTAAGAGTCCTTCCAGGAAACCTCAGTCAGAGGAATGAAGCCACTGTCAGACTGTAGAAAAGCTTAACAGAATTAGACGCTGCGTTTGACCTTTTCTTGACCTTCGCTACCACTGATCTAAAACCAAAAAGACTTCGTGAGGGTGTAGATAAACGTGCAGAAGCTCGACCAGACTATAAAAAGGACCAAGTGTTTGTGGATGAAGTTCCAGCAGCAGCAGTAACCAGGATATTCAGGCCGTCGTCTCTTCATTGTTTCAGCTTCCTATATTTTGCTGGTTGGCATGGCGATGAAAGCCACTTAAGGCGTGCTGTCAGAGATGATGGCCTGCCGTCTGCAGGCAGTCATATTATGGGATGGTTTGATGACAAGCTGTGGATCGGCCGAGTTGGTGCTGATGGACTGAAAAAGATGTCTTCTTAAAAATAATAAGCTGCAACACGCTGCAGCCTGAAAGTGGGTCGTTTATATAAAATCATCCGGATCTGACCCAAGCACTGCATTTGGGGCTTTTTCCATCATTTCTGAGCCTCATAACTTCATCAGTACAGCAGATAGAAATGCGACATTTTCAGGGATGGAAAAACATCATTGAGTTCTGTTAAAAACTGACACTAGATCAGTTTTACATCCATGCAGGCGTCACAATCTAAACACTGAATCTGACTTTCGAAAATAGTTCTGCCACAGAATGAATCACGTCTAGAAGATGATTCTGGGATCTTCTGTTGGTAAAATGATCCTTTCATTGTCTGTAATTGTTGTGACCAACCACCGACCAACGACCTACTTTCCTCTAAACTTGTCCAGAATGACTCAAAAATTGTCCAAAATGAGTCAAAAGATGTCCAAAATAACCCCCAAACTCACCCAAAATAATCAGAAACATCTCCTAAATTACCCAGTTTTTGTCCAACATGACAAAAACTTCCCCAGAATGACCAAAAATTGTCAAAAATATTCATTTTCAACAAATTTGAAAGGATTTAAAAATCACTGTGGACGTTTTTGACTATTTCTGTGTCATTCTGGACAAATGTTGGTTCCTTTGGACAAGTTTTATCCCATTAGACACATTTGGAGTCATTCTAAACCATTTTTTGTGACATTTTCAGTCATTCAGGACAATTTCTGCGTCATTTAGGAAGACTTTTGAACCATTTTGAACAAGTTTCTGTTAAACTGCACAACCAAAATGTGTGTAAAATGATCCGTCCATCATCTATAGTAGTTCTGACCAACCACCTACCAACATGCTGACATGAGCTTTAAAGTTTACCCAGAATGACCTTTTTGTCTGACCACATATCATCACATTCCCATCTCCGTGCTTCACTGTCAGGACTATGCATTCACTGTGGTAGTCCTGGTTTAGAATAGACACAAAAAAAAGCCACAAAGAGACACGAAATGACCATAAAAATATGCAAGATGACCAAAAGGAAACACAAAACCACCCTTAAAGTTAACCAGAATGCATTTTCTGTCTGACCACACTCCCATCTCCGTGCTTCACTGTCAACGTAATAACAATAAAGTGACACAAAACCTTCATATCTTGCAATCAGCTGTTACAAACTTCTTTCATAACTGGAGTGAAAACAGTGAAATCTGATGCAGGACCAACTGGGGCACCAACAGCATCATTTCGCACAACATTTAGTCATGATCAAAACAACAACAGTCGGACAAGAAAAGACAAATGACAACAACGAGAACAAAACGACAAAAAAGTAGACAAACCGAAACGAAACGAAACAGAAAAGAGACAAAAAAACTAGGCAAAAAAGTTACAAAGTGCCAAAAAACTGGACAAACGACAAAAATGAGGCAAAAAATATACAAAGCGATACACAAAACAATGAATGAAGTGAAACACAAAATGAGAAAAATATGATAAAAAATACAAGCGTGACAAATAGGAAACAAAAAATGACAAAAACAAGAAACAAAACGACAAACGACAAAAGTCAATGACAAAATAAGACAACAAACAAGACAAAATATTACAGAAATGAGACACAAAGCGGCAAAAGAACAATGAAAAATCTAGTATTTTACTTTCTGATCAAAACAACTTGTCATGGTCTAGAAATTATTTTAAATTTATAGTTTTACTAATTTACAATCCGTAGTTTGTGTCTTCTCTGTAGTTCAACTGGGGCACCGACAGCATCATTTCTGGGAAAATCACGACGACACAAGCAACCGAAAAGCAAAACAACAAAGGATGTGACCCGTCTGCAGTCACGGCTGAGATATGAACACATCCAGACGGCGGTTTGTGTCGACGTGAGCGAGGGAAAAAGACGACTCAGCAGCGACCTGTTTTGGGAGCTCTAACAACAAGGAAGCCGAGCATCACAATGGCGGGGCCGGCTGTGGAAACAGAGCGGCGAGGAGCAGTAATCCCTGCGTGACCAGCGCCGTTTGTTGGCTCTGCCGGGGCTTAGCTGCTGCGAGCTGAGCAGGAAGAGCTTCTGCACTTGTTACAACACTGTGATGTTGTGGGTTTGATGTGGGACCCGGTGACTCAACACAAAGTCCTGTGAAGGTCAACGTGGGGCCGGCGGTTTTTATCACGGCATATTTTTACATTAGCTGGTCGGAAAAGCGCAGAAGCAGCAGCTCCCACGTGATTTCAAGAGTATTTTTACTACGTTTCCATCTGAAGTTATTAACCCTCCTGCTGTCTTCATTTACGGGCACCAAAAAAATATTGTTTCCTTGTCTGAAAAAAAATCCAAAAATTCAGCAAAAAAATTCCCCAAATTTCTGAAAATTTGAAAAACCTTCAGGAAGAAAATTCCTTAAATTCCTTAAAAATTTCCCTTAAAAGTTTTATTTTTTTAAAAAAAAAATCAATAAATCCCCCAAATTTGCCAAGAAATAACAATGTAAAAAATAACAAAAATAAAAAATTACAAAAAATAAGAATTGTAAATATTTCTTTTAAAAAATGAGTGAAAAACATCCCCCAAAAATTCTAAAAATATCTAAAATGATTACATATATATCAGTAAAACTTGATATTTTCTTTAAGAACATTCAGAAAAAAATCAAACAAAATCCAGCAAAATTCCCTGGATTTTGGTTGATTTTTTTCTGAATGTTCTCAAAGAAAATCATTTTTTAAGATTTCTTTTTTTAAAAAAATGTTCTAAAATTTTCAAAACATTTTAAAAATGTGGAAGTTTTCACTATGAACATATATCATCAAAAAAAAGTTTCCCTTAAAAGTATTACTTTAAAAAAAAAAAATCCCCCAAATTTGGAAAGAAAATATTTTCAAAAAATGAGTAAAACTCTTGTAAAAAAAAAACTCCTAAAAATATCTAAAGTGATTACATATATATCAGTAAAACTTCTAATATTTTCTTTAAGAACATTCACAAAAAAAAATCAACCAAAATCCAGCAAATTTCGCAGGATTTTGGTTGATTTTTTTATGAATGTTCTTAAACATTTCTTTTTTTCCACCAAAAAATGTTCAAAGATTTCCCAAAAATGTTTCACTGTGAAAATAAATATTTTTTCCACATTTTCAAACTTTAAAACAGATGTGAAGATGATGGATTCTGTACTGTGTAAAAGTGTTTCTACCTGTGAGAAACTGTAAGAACACCAATCAGAGATGGAGCCAACATGTGTCGGAGCTGCATCACATCCTAAAGCAGGGGCTTCAAACTCATTTTACCTCAAGGGCCACATTAAGCCCAATCTGTGGGCCGGACCAGTTAAATTACAGCATATTAACCCACAAAACTCCAAATTTTTCCTTTGTTTTTGTGCAAAAAAATATTTTCTTCAAATGTTCACATTTAATGAATAAAACATTATGAACAACCTGAAGTTTCTACAGAAAAATATATTCAATTTCAGCAATAATATGCCTCAGTTTATCATTTCCACATTACAACTTACAGATCACAGAGTGTCTACAAAGGAACACAACATTTAGTCATGAAACAACAACAACAGTCAGACAAGAAAAGACAAATGACGAGAACAAAACGACAAACATCATGAAACAAAACAGAGACAAAAAGCTAGACAAAAAAGTTACAAAGTGCCAAAAAAATGGACAAATGACAAAAATAAGAAAAAAATATACAAAACGATACACAAAACAATGAATAAAAAGAAAACACAAAATGAAACAAAAAAGACAAAAAATATAAGCATGACAAAAAGGAAACAAAACGACAAAAACAAGAAACAAAATGACAAAAACATGAGACATGACAAAAGTCAGTGACAAAATAAGACAAAAAATAAGAGAAAATATTACAAAAATGAGACACAAAGCGACAAAAGAACAATGAGCTATCTAATATTTTGCTTTCTGATCAAAACAATGTGTCATGGACTGGAAATTAGTTTAAATTTACAGTTTTACAAATTTACAATCTGCAGTTTATGTATTCTCTGTAGTTTTTACACTTTACAAAATCGTCCCACGGGCCGGCTTTGGCCCGCGGGTCGCATGTTTGACACCTCTGTCCTAAAGTGTTCCTAAAGATTGAACATGTTTGGTTTTACCATTGAAAAAGCAGCAGGTTGTCGTAGCAGCAGCAAACTTTTTGTTTTTTGTTCAAATATTTCCATATTTGCCACCTACATTTACAGAAAAACATGGTTGTTTTAGGTTAAAATGGGACTCGTTCTGATAAACCACCTACCAACATGCATGAGCCTTTAAAGTTTTCCCAGAATGCACTTCTTTTTAAAGTTTTCTCATCAACATATCATCACACTTCCGCCTCCGTGCTTCACTGTCAGGACTATAAATTCACTGTGGTAGTCCTGGTCAGGACAGATACAAAATGACCACAAAGAGACACAAAACCAGCCTTAAAAGTTTACCCAAAAGTCACTTTATGAAGTTTTCTCCAGCCTCATATCATCACACTCCCCTTTCTGTTCTTCACTGTCAGGACTATGCATTCACTGTGGTACTACTGGTCCCAAATAGACACAAAACTACACTCAAAAACACAAATCCACCCTTAAAGTTTACCCAGAAGTCACTTTTTAAAGGTTTCTCTGGTCTGTTTCTAGGACTTTAAACTGTTCATACTATGATACATCCCTTAATATTGATGATCACAGTTGATTATAGAGAGAAATGAAAAAACATCAGATTTAGTCTATGGTCTTGTTGTGTTTTTGTGGTGGTTTTGTGTCTCTTCTGACCAGGACTACAACAGTGAATGCATAGTCCTGACAGTGAAGAACAGAGTGTGATGACATGAGGCCACTGAATTACCCCCCATACAAAGTGATAAAGTAAAACTTTTGAGGATAATTGTTGACAGAAAGTAAACGAGTAGCTCTGATTCAAAATACCACAACTAATTTTTCATTTTGCACGTGTTAAAATATGCTTATATTTGAAAATGACACAGAAGGAATCGTGTCTAGGTGATGATTCTGGTGTCATACGAGGGTAAAATGATCTTGGTATTGTCTGTATCGTACCGTCTTTGAGGTGTTTTGAGCTGAAAAACTAACAGACACATTGTGGGGACATGAGAAAGCAGCTTCAAATACACTTAGAGGTCTATTGTCGCTGAGATGAACTGCAGAAGTGTGTTTTGACAAGAATGAGCCTCACTGTGGTCAAACATGAAACTAGGTTTCCTGATTTCCAGCTGCTATAGATAGACGGATTCATAGGAAATGTTGGGATGTAAGTGGATCTGGTGCAGGTGCTGAAGATTTACTGCGGGAATGATGTTGTTAGAGTGACTAAGAGCCGCCAGAGGCTGTGGACTCATCAGACAGCAACAACAACAGGGACACTGTTATCTAACATCACATATTTTCAGAAGTGGGTCAACCTCATTAAGCCCTAATACTAGTCTTGATGTGAGCACTTACAGCCTGTTTGTAAAGGACATTGTTTTCCTGCTTTTACCATCATTCAGCTGAAAACACGCAGTGTTGTTTTCTCTAAAGGAGATCACTTGAAATCCATCTTCAGCCTCATTAAGTCTAAATAACTGTTTACCACAAAGTCCTTCATCACAAGCACCAACCGGCAAACAGATGAGATGCTTTTATACGTTATTCAACAGAGATGAGTGCATCCTGTTCAGTATTTATTAGATTTAAACTACAGACGCCACAGCAGGAACTCAAGCAAACTAAATCTCATTATGGACGTTCTAATCCTTGATTTGTCTCCAGTACTTTGCAGGTCCACCTTTACTTTTGACGATACCAGAATCCACAGACTTCTGCAGAGATGTTCAGCCGTTGTATTTATGGTGTTGCTCTACCACAAAGGTTCTGCTGGGTTTAGCTCAAGAGTTCCACTTTCTATCATCACACTCCAACCTCTGTGCTTTGCTGCCAGGACTATTCATTCACTGTGGTGCTCCTGGTAGTTTTGCATCCTTTTAAGGTCAGTTTGTGTGTCTAGGTGTTTGTTTTCGGTCTTTTTGTGGTGATTCTGCGTTTATTTTTGGCTGTTTTGTGTTCTGGTTTATCCTCAGACATTCATGCTGCAACTATGAATGTCATCAACACCTTTTGGACTCATGCTGCCTCATATCATCACACTTCCACCTCCGTGCTTCACTGTTAGGTCTATGCATTCACTGTGGTGCTCCTGACCAAAAATAGACACAAAACGACCACAAAAAAACCCACAAAACCTCCCTCAAAGTTTACCCAGAATGCACTTTTTATAGTGTTCTCCAGCCACATATCACAACACTGTCAGGACTATGCATTCACTGCAGTACTTCTGGTTACAAGAGACACAAAATGAGCACAAAAACACTAAAAACTACCCTTAAAGTTTACCAAGAATGCAGTTTTTAAAGTTTTCTGCAGCCTCATATTGTCACACTCCCACCTCCATGCTTCACTGTTGTTTTGCATCCTTTTGGGGTCAATTTGTGTATCTTAGTGTTTATCTTTTGTTGGTGATTTCCATTTCTTTTTGGTTGTTTTGTATTTTGTTTTATCCTCAGACACTGCCAGGATTATGCAATCACTGTGGTAGTCAAAAGGATATTAAACAACCACAAACAAAACACAAAACGACCACAAAGAGACACAAAACTGCCACAAAGAAACAAAACCACCCTTAAAGTCTGAAGTTTTCTCCAGCCTCATATCATCACACTTCCACCTCTGTGCTTCACTGTCAGGTCTATGCATTCACTGTGGTGCTCCTGACCACAAAAAGACACAAAACAACCACAAAAAAACACAAAACCTCCCTTAAAGTTTACCCAGAATGCACTTTTTAAAGTTTTCTCCAGCTACATATCACAACACTGTCAGGAATATGCATTCACTGTGGTAGTCCTGGTTGGGGTCAGTTTGTGTATCTTGGTATTTGTTTTCTATCTTTTTGTGATGATTTTGTGTTTCTTTTTAGTTGTTTTGTGTATCCTCAGATGTTCCTGCTGCATTTATAACTGAAATATATAACGGTGGAACCTCTCAGAAGAGGATAGAACACTTTTATTCCTTCGAGTTTACCAATAGCAAGTTGTTTTTAATCAACCTCATGGAAAATGTTGACCAAACCTAAAAGACAACAAGTTTATTCTGATGAAACAGTCTAATCTTAATATAATCCATCTCCTACACCTCCAGTCCCATTACCAGCAACACGTCTACCAAAGGTGGAAAATAAACCCCAGTGTTGTAGGAGAGACTCAGGTCCCAGCATGTCGAGACCTCTGGAGGGGAAATAAAAGCTGCTCAGGAAGCTCGACATTAATTACTGCAGCTTTCCATTGTTCATTTTTAGCTTTCCTCCTGCGGGACGGACGGTGTGAAAATGTTGTTTGGAAGCCATTTGTCCACATGAATGCTTTCATTCTGGACCGTGGACTTGTCAGTGTTGGAATTTTAATAAATACTTGACAAAATATTTCCTCAAGTCTACACAGTAGTTTCATCATTTACTGACAACTCCTACTAGTCTTTGCTTTTTAATTGATGGACTGAGCTGTCAGTCAAATGGCTCTGGGCGGGGCTTTCTGTCCAGGTGAGCAGTCAGTACCTGATTCCTGCAGGACGCCAGCTCCTAGCGCGGCTAAAGTGAAGTGATTCTACCAGCAGACACTGAAAGGACTCTGATAGTTCAGTCAGTTAATGTTTATTTTCTTATTGGTGCCGGTTTTATTGCACTTTATATGCAACTTTAGTGTCTGATATAATATTTACCGTGCACTCCAGATGTTGGAGTTTATTTGTGTGTGTTGACCAGAGAAGAGCGTCAGCATCCAGTAAGTATTAGCTTTAATGTGAATTAGCAATGCTAACCGAGCTAGCTACTCAGTTGTAGCCTGAAGCTAAAGTACCATTAAGCTAACGATGTTTGTGTTGAGTTTCATGTAAACAGCTGTAGTGTGTTGTGTTACTGTAATGTGGTACACCTTAGGAACAGTTCTGAGTTCACCTTGTGTCTCCTTTTTGTCATCTTGTGTCTCGTTTCTGTCGTTTTGTGTCTCAGTTTTTTAATTTTGTGTCTCGCTTTGTCATTTTGTGTCTTGTTTCTGTCGTTTTGTATCTCATTTTGTCATTTTGTGTCTCGTTTTTGTCATTTTGTGTCTTGTTTTGGTCGTTTTGTGTCTCGTTTTGGTCATTTTCTGTCTCCTTTTTGTCATTTTGTGTCTCATTTTGTGTTTTATTTTTGTCATTTTGTGTCTCATTTTTGTCACTTTGTGTCTCGTTTCTGTCATTTTGTGTCTCATTTTGGTTGTTTTGTGTATTATTGTGTAGCTTAATGAAAAACACTGTCAAAGTTGAAACTAGAATGCGCTGTGGTTCATTTATCTAAACTCCTAAAGCCTAATAAAAATCAAACAGACCTCACAGACACTTTTTTCCTTATATTTACTGTTTTAAGGGCTTTGTTTGGCCTGTGTTCTGTGCTTCACACTGAAGACGACGTTCCTTCTCTGAATTCTCCAGATTAAACCACAGAGTTCTCGAGTTAGAGGACGTCCAAACTTCCCTCCCACCTACAGCTGCTATTCACGGATGCCACTTTTGTTCTCGTTAATCAGAGGCGATGTTCCCTGTCTGCTCGCTGAACGACAACGCTGCAGAGAAACAGGCCAATCAAGGACGGAGAACACGGATGTATGTCTGTGCTCTGCAGAACACGCTCCCTTTAAGACGTGACGCCGGCTCAGATGAAAGCGTTCTCTAAATAGAAACGTGTGACCACTCGGACACACAGCAGACACATGTGGACAATCAATAAGCGTCTGATGAACACAACGTGAGGCGCTAACACACACACGCACACACACACACACCGGTCTGACAGTAAAAATATGCTGAAAACCTTCTATCAGCATCTCCCTCACCATGAATAAAGGTCAGTCCCATTAAAATGACACACTTTGTGAAATGTTGGATTCTGGAACCTTTTATAGAAGAACTCAGAACCAGACAGAAATCTACGATCTTTAACTCCTTCACTGTAACATATAGAAGAACAACTAAAGAAGAAACAAACACAAAATGAATGGAAACGTCTCTAAAACCACAGAGTTATTAAAACAGGACTTGATCCACCGTCTAAGTTCTCCTGTTTTATTGGTGCTAACACAGAATTATCGTCTATTTAATTTTACTTTTTTATAAATCTGACTAGAGAAGGACGTCCTCAAAAACTGAGAGATGGAGCAAGAAAGAGACTAGTGAGGGAGGCCACCGAGACGCCTATGACTCCTCTGATTTTGTGGTGTTGATCCTCCAGTAAATCCTCTATGGTTCAGTTCAAGTTGACTAAATGTTGTGTTCCTTTGTCGACACTCTGTGATCTGGAAGTTGTAATGTGAAAATGATAAACTGAGGCTGAATGTTGATGAAATTGAATTTACTTTTCTTCATAAATTTCAGGTTTTTCATGATTAGTAAAAAGATAATTCCTGAAATGTGAACATTTTTGCACTAAACCAAAGGAACCATTAGGAGTTGTGGTTATTTAGAGGTTTTTATGCTGTGATTTTAGTGGTTTTACTGGAGATCAGACTGGACTGGATGTGGAACTAAGACGAGTTTGACTCCCCTGGACTAGATGATGATATTTTCCTGTCATGCTCCTCAAAGATAATAATAATCATGAAGCTTTGATTCCATCCTTTATTGAACTCAAATGTTGGAGGTGCATCCAGACATAGACTTTAAACCTCTGGTGAGCAGCAGACGGACTCCTCGTGTGTGTTTCAGACACCAAAGCCACGTCCTGCGGTTCTTCTGTGGACGGAAGCGAAACCCGCCGGAGGGGATCGCTGCCATCGGTCACGGCCGACACGGGGGGCTCTAATGTGGGCAGAGGCGACGGAACACCTCCTTCCTGCCTCGCTCTGCAGGAGCTCTGCAGCCGCCCACGTGTCCATCAGATACCTGCCGTACCGCCTCCACCTGCCGGGCTTCAGCATCACCGCCGTACAGAAGCCAACGTCTCAGAGAAGTCACACCAGACAGTCACCGCAGGACAAAGAGCTTCTGCACAACTTTAGAAATACGAGGGTTTCATTCACGCAAAGCTTTAGTTCCAGGTCCTTAAAGTCTACAGAGGTGGGTCCAGATTTATCACTTTTTAATGGACATTTTCCATCATTTCTGAGCCTCAGAACATCATCAGTCCAGCAGATAGACACATGGCATTACAAAATTACCACAAAAAGACAAAAAATTACCCCAAAAAGAGCCAAAACTACCCTGAAAGGTTCAAATAGGTCAGCATAAATATGCAAAATCACCACAAAAAGGAGCAAAATTACCACAAAAAGTCCCCATATTACCATAAAAAAAGACCAAAATTACCACAAAAAGTACCAAAATGACTGCAAAAAGACACAAAATCACCACAAAAAGTACCAAAATGACTGCAAAAAGATACAAAATCGCCACAAAAAGTACCAAAATGACCAAAAAAGACACAAATCACTCAAAAAACAGCCAAAACTACCTTTAAAGTTTCAAATATACCATCAAAAACACCCAAAATCACAACACAAAAAGGACCAAAACTACTCACAAAAAACACAAAACTATTCCCAAAAAACACAAAACTACTCCCAAAAAACCCACAAAACTACCCCCAAAAAACACAAAACTACCCCCAAAAAACACAAAACTACTCCCAAAAACACAAAACTACCCCCAAAAAACACAAAACTACTCCTGAAAAACAAAAAACTATCTCCCAAAAAACCACAAAACTACCCCCAAAAAACCACAAAGCTACCCCCAAAAAATACAAAACTACTCCCAAAAAACACAAAACTACTCCCAAAAAACTTTAAAAAGTGCATTCTGGGGGAACTTCTAAGGCTCATATCAGCATGTTGGGTGGTCAGAACTCCTATAAACAATAAAAAGTATTCTGTAGATAAAAATTGTGCTGATTCTGAGCAGGTTGGCTGATTCTGGCTGACTGATATGATGAAAGTACAGTACAGTTACTGATTAATTGTCCTGTTAAAGGTTTTTATTGTTTTCCTCTATAGAAGCGACACTTTGCTGTTTGTTTCCTCTAAACAGTAAAGCAGCTGCTGAAGGTGAGGAAGGGCTGCAGGTCTTACTGTCGGGCATGATGTGATGCATGGCGACGGACAGGAAGAAGATGGAGTCGCTGTAATAAGCTCCAGAACCGGCGCTGAAATGCTTCTGCATGGCCTCGACGATGGGGAAGAGCTTCTGGGTCAGAACCGCCACGTCATGGAACAGAACCTGCAGGGAAAGGCCGAGTCATGTCAGTACGAGAAGCCAAGAACTGCAGAAAAACAGGAAGTCAATCGTTTCATCAGACGACTGGCAGCTGGTGAGTGAAGGTTTGTTGTTTATATTCCTTCCTGAGCTGCATCACACAACCACAGACTGTCTCCATAAAATGAACCTCAATGAAATGATGACTTCGCTTTTTCTTTTTCAGAGGAAATTAGTCGTTTAGGTCGGGGGGTGAAACATGTGGTCCAATCCGGCCCTCCAGAGGGTCCAATCCAGTCCTCCAGAGGGTCCAATCCGGTCCTCCAGAGGGTCCAATCTGGTCCTTGAAGTGTAAAAATTCCAGAGAAGACATTAACTGCAGATTGTAAATTAGTAAAACTATAAATTTAAAATAATTTCTAGACCATGACAAGCTGTCCTAATCAGAAAGTAAAATACTAGATTGTTCATTGTTCTTTTGTTATTTTGTGTTTCATTTTTGTAATATTTTGTCTTGTTTTGTTGTTTTTTTGTCTTTTTTTGTAAGTTTTTTTGTCGTTTCGTTTCTTTTTTGTCAATTCTTTTGTCTCGGTTGTCCAACTTTTGTCGCTTTGTAACTTTTTCGTCAAATTTTTTGTTTCTTTTTTGTTTTGTTATGTGTCGTTTGCTTCGCTTTTTGTCATCTTGTTTATTTTTTTGTCGCTTTTTAACTTTTTTCTCAAATTTTTTGTCTCTTTTTGTTTAGTTTCGTGTCGTTTGTCTCATTTTTTGTCATTTTTTGTAATATGTTGTCTTGCTTTTGTTGTTTTTTGTCTGACTTTTGTCGTTTGTCTCATGTTTCTGTCATTTTGTGTCTCGTTTTTGTCTCACTTTTGTTTTTTGTCTTATTTTTGTCATTTGCAATTTGCTTGATTGTTTTAAGCATCATCATCTTTGGTCGTTTCATGTCTCATTTTTGTAATATTTTGTCTTGTTTTGTTGTCTTTTTTGTGGTTTTGATCCTCCAGTAAATCCTCTATGGTTCAGTTCCAGATGACTGAATGTTGATGAAACTGAATTTATTTTTCTTCATAAATTTCAGGTTGTTCATGATGTTTAGTAAAAAGATAATTCCTTAAATGTGAACATTTCTGCACTAAACCAAAGGAGCCATTAGGAGTTGTGGTTATTTAGAGGTTATTATGCTGTGGTTTTACTGGTTTTACTGGAGATCAGACTGGACTGGATGTGGAACTAAGATGAGTTTGAAACCGCTGATGTTGATGATTAATTTGCAAAATAGTCGATATATTAATCGACTGAAAAGCAGTTTCAGTTTTACATGTATGATTCAACTTCAGGAACTTTAGTAAAACGGGGCTGCATGATTATGAAGATCAGAATCCAAACAATGCTTCATAAAATGGCTGCATGGATTTAATGACATTAAACTTTGACTTGTTGTTCTGCTTCTGAGGCAGCAGCTTCATGTTAGTGAAGAAGACTAAAGAAGAAACAGAACAGTAAGAACTGATTATCATTAAAACAAAAATAAGTTGGTTTATTCTGTGTGCTGCAGGCCTCAGATTAAACCTGGACAACACGGCTGCTGTATTATAAAGTGGACTGAACGTCCTTTAGTGGACCAACAGTGATTCCTGCAGGATTAAACTAAGCTCCAGTTCATTTGTTTTAATCAGACTTCCTGAACGGCTGCTGGTAATGTGATGTGATGGCACATAAATCAGTGAGGAGTGTAGAACAGGTGACGACGCGTTTAAAGGGCATTAATTCATTAGAACTCCAGCTTCATTTCCTATAATCCGGTGCTAATATAAATGCGTTTCATTGGAAAGAACAAGTCTGGAAACTGTAAAGACTTACAAGCTCTGATTTCTGCGTTTCTCTCTGCAGATACGACTAAAAAAAACAACTCAAAGTGCGATCTGTGTTTTACTGCCACCACGAGAATTAAAGGAGAAACTGGATTTAAAGACGTGAACATTAGAGAATCAACCTTTAATCAAACCAACAGAAATAATTCAAACACAGAAGATGGAGGTTTGCAAAGAATGCTTAGCAGTTTTATGTAGACTCCTAAATAAAAACCTGCCATCAGAGAGGTGGGCTAAGGAACCAGAACTGTTAGGATTAGTGATAAGGATGCCTTTGACGCAATTTAAGTAATTTAATATTTACTACCTGCCAGTACGAGTAACAATCTGACACCATTTTAATCAATAATACACACTTCAGGTACTGTAGAACAGCTGTAGTTCCTGGTTGTTCCACCAGGTGGAGGATCTTCCTGTGTCTCATTTTTGTCATTTTGTGTCTCATTTTTGTAATATTTTGTCTTGTTTTTGTTGTTTGTGTTTTTTTGTCTGACTTTTGTCATTTTGTGTTTACTTTTTGTCTCGCTCGTGTTTTTTTGTCCTATTTTTGTTGTCTTGTGTTTTGCTTTATTCATTGTTTTGTCTCGTTTGTCATGTTGTCTCGTTTTTGTCGCATTGTGTCTTGTTTTTTGTCGTTTAGTGTCTCGTTTTTGTTGCTTTGTCTCATTTTTGTCATTTTGTGACTCATTTTTGTGATATTTTGTCTCGTTTTTGTCACTGTGTCTCGTTTTTGTCATTTAGTGTCTTGTTTTGTTGCTTTGTCTCATTTTTGTCATTTTGTCTCTCATTTTTGTAATATTTTGTCTCGTTTTTGTCATTGTGTCTCGTTTTTGTCATTTAGTGTCTCATTTTTGTCGTTTAGTGTCTCGTTTTTGTTGTTTAGTGTCTCATTTTTGCTGTTTAGTGTCTCAGTTGTGTCATTCTGTGTCTCGTTTTCATCTTTTTGTGTTACATTTTTTTCATTGTGTGTCATTTTGTGTCTTATTTTTGTCATTTTGTGTCTCGTTGTCATTTTGTGTCTCGTTAGGAAAAGAGACACACCTTTTAACTGTAGGAGCTTCAGTAGAAACCAGCCGGCTGGTTTTAGGTTTTGTTGCTAACAGAAGAAAGTCTGGAGATTAGATGTGGAACTTTTTGTGGAGTCCAGCCTTGTGGATCAGGACTGTAAACATGTCACTTCTAATTCCCATCTGTTACTATCAGACTGCAGGTCTGTCTGGAGGACAGTCAGCAGTAACGAGCATCTCCTCTGGCAGCAGCTCACTGAATCTGCTGAAGTTGTTGCGTAACTTCCGTCTCGTCCTCGTGTTTCTAAACAGTAAATAATTAAAAGGCCTCCAGATGAGCAGACGGCATGTTCTGCAGCCTGACTGTCCTCCAGCAGGAACCGTCCCATCTGTGGAGGAACAGCGGCTGAATTGAACATAGTTTCATGATTCATGATCTCAAAGCAGCGAGTTCAGAAGCAGCGGACTGGAAGACACCATGTAGAAAACATCCTGCAGCGACTGGATCATCAACCAAGTCTGAGAAAAGTTTCCTCAGAACATCTGGTTCTTCATCTCCAGTAATTTTACTAATGATCAGATTTCTGGTAAAAACTGCAACTAAAAGAACTAAAAAAGCTGGAAGATTACCACAAAAACTCAAATTCAGCACAAAAACATACAAAATGACCACAAAAAGACACAAAATCACCCAAAAAGAGCCAAAGCTACCTTGACAGGTTCAATATGCCCCCAAAAAAACACCCAAAATTAACACAAAACAGGTGAAATTGCAACAAAAACTCAAAGTTGGCACAAAAAACATGTAAAATTACCCAAACTACCCTGAAAGATTCAAATATGCCAGCAAAAACGTGGAAAATCACCACAAAAAGAGCCAAAACTATCTTCAAAGGTTCAACTTTGCCAGGAAAAGCAATCAAAATGACCACAAACAGGTGAAATTGTGACAAAAACTCAACTTCAGCACAAAAAAAATCAACTCAATAGGACTAAAGTTCCCTCCAGAACCTCCTCAGAACATCTGGTTCTTCATCTCCAGTAACTTCATCAATGATCAGAGTTCTACCTTCATCCTGGGAATATTTCCAGAGTTCCAGGTCCTTGAAGTGCATAGAGGTGGGTCTAGATTCATCACTTTTTAATGGACTTTTTCCATCATTTCTGAGCCTCAGAACTTCATCAGTCCAGCAGATAGACACATGACATTTAGGAGGAAAAACACATCTGAGTTCTGGGAAAAACTGACACCAGATCACTTTAAATCCATCCAGGAAACTCAGTCTGAACAGTGAACCTGTCGTCAGACATTTTGGGTATTTTCTATGACCAAAAGACACAAAATCAGCACAAAAAGATGCAAAATGAACACAAACCTCGGCAAAATTACCCCAAAGACTCAACATTGTTGCAAAAAATGGACAAAATTACCAGAAAGAGACACTAAATCACCACAAAAAGGGCCAAAATTGACACAAGAAGGGTTTGGATTCATTTTACATCCATCCAGGTGTCACAGTCTAAAGACTGTCATTGGTACTAATTCTCTAGAGAAAACTTTAAACATTTTGGGTAAACTTTAAGGCTGGTTTAGTGTCTCTTTGTGGTGGTTTTATGCCTCCTCTGATACATAGTCCTGACAGTGAAGAACAGAGGTGGGAGGGTGATGATATGTTGATGGAGAAAACTTTAAAAAGGTCATTCTGGGTAAACTTTAATGTTGGAAGGTTGGTCAGAACTATTATAGACGATGGAAGGATCATTTTTGTCTCCATACTATAAACACTTAAAAATTCCCAAACCATTTTCTGTTCTACTAAGAGCAGCTGAACTCTGCTGACTGGAGTTTATCAGTTCGTATCAAGGTATTTTATTAAACTTTAACTTCTTGCATTCAGTCGATCAGCTGTTTCTTGCAGCTTGTCTCTCTGGTTGTTTCTGTTGGTTAATAAATGTTTGAATTTTTCATGTAATTCTAACAGAAGTCGCTGCTGGAATCGATCTTCATATTTAACTGATTTGTTCGGTTCATTCAGTCAGGTGTTGGACTTTAATCCAACTTTACTTCACGTTTGTTAAAGAAGAATTTATAGCTGATTTTATAGTTTTATCTTCCTCTACTAGCAACTTCAGCACCACGAGTCAGATCTTAACAGAGAACCCATCCAGAACTTTACATGGAACCAAACGGATGCAGTTTGACCGGCAGGTTCAGAAAGATGAGGTTTGAAATAACAGATGGATGAAACCTGACATTTAAATGAATCCTGAGAGAAACCGGCAGTGGAGGAGAATTTATAAAGTCATCTGGTTTACGACGGTTTGTTCTGTGGAGTCAACAGAGGAGGAGAAATGGGGCAGCAGAGAGGAGATTTAATCCTGGTTTCTGGCAAGAAGAAGACAGTAAAGGAGGGATTTCCCTTCAGAGGAGCTCAGTTTGATGAACCAACGCTGCCCTCACATGGTTAAAACAGAAACTACAGCCAATGGGACTTTAATCGAAGTCAGGATGTTGCATATTAGTGCATATAAGTGTTTTTAAGATCATTTAACAGCGTCTGAACTGCAGATGGAGCCTTTCTGTACTCACTGATCCACCAAGGTGAGAAAGGAATCAGGAATTTCTCTCACAAGTTCTATTTTTACAGGTTTCACTTGTTTTCATCACTTTTTAAGGCAAAAAGCCTGAAAGCAAAACACCTGGATTCTCACTGTGTGCCACAAAAACTAGTGTGTTTCAAGAAAGCACCAGATTTTATTCATTTCCAAGCTTTAATCAGAGACGCTTCAGCAGAAACCAACTGGACTTCTCTGGAAGGTGTTAAATGTCCTCAAAAGAAGAACACCAACATCTAGACCTCTATGAACATCTAGACCTCTATAAATACCAACATCTAGACCTCTATGAACATCTAGACCTCTATGAACGCCAGCATCTAGACCTGTTAGACGTTAAACGTCTTCCAGAGAAGTCCAGTTGGTTTCTGCTGAAGCTCCTATGATTGAAGATGGTTACCATGACCTGGATTCTCCTACCTCGTATTTGAAGGTGGCATCCAGCAGAAGCTCCTGCAGCATCTTTTCTCCCAGCTCTCGGCTTGCCTGGTCGCTCACAAAGTGCAGCACCAGCACTTCTCCTTCCAGGAAGCTTCCGTGTTCCACCATGGACAGCATGGCCACCCTGAATTTGTCCTGCAGGCTGCGGCTCTTGTCCACCTTGGTGAACATCATCAGGGCGTGGTACCGCCGCTCGCCACCCTCCTGCTCCTCGGACCGGGCCGGTTCAGACAGCCGGGTGTCCAGGGTGAGGTCGGCGTCGTTCCGGTTGGCGTTCTGGCTCGCCTGGGTCTGCTTGATCCGCTTGGTGGTGCTGGAGAAGTTCTGCCTCTCCGAGCCGAAGTAGTAAAACGCCACGACGGCGAGAGCGGCGGCCAGCAGCAGGAGGAACTGGTAGGACCTGAAGGTGCTGATCCGACCCATGGTTCTGACCAGCTGCCTGAAGAAGCCCATCGCTGCTGCTGCTGTCAGGAGAACGGAGGCGTGAAGAGGAGAATGTCCACCATCCTGGTCCAGTCAAAGTTCAGGAGCAGCAAACATCATCCTGGGAGAGGAAATATTCATTTTAGTTCCAGACTTAATGCAGAGAAAATAACTCAATAGAAAATCAAACAAATCTGCAAAGAAACTTTCATCCTTATCTCCTCAGACCATCTGGTTCTTCATCTGCAGTAAGCGGTTTAGTAAAAAGATAATTCCTTAAATGTGAACATTTTTGCAGTACAACAAAGGAACCACCAGGAGTTGTGGTTATTTAGAGGTTATTATGTTGTGGTTTTACTGGTTTTACTGGAGATCAAACTGGACTGGATGTGGAACTAAGATCAGTTTGACTCTCCTGGTTTTATTGCATTAAATGTCCTGATTCTGCAGCTTCTGGTTTATTTCCATGTTTGTAGGTTCAGTTTGGATGAAGCTGTGATGGGAGACAGATTATATATGTATATTGATCTATATTTAAAGTTAAATTCCGTCTTTTGGTTTTAGTTTTCAACACTAAATCCCCTCAGAGATCCATCTGCTCCATAATAAACCTGCTTTTATACATGATCTGCATAAATCCTGACACAGACAACTTCATTATTTAGAGAATAAACTGATCTTTACCAGCATCACGGGGTTTCTTCACGTTAAGCTGCAGCTTCGTTAGATCTCCATCCCAGATTTACCGGTAGGACCCGAGCAGAACCGGAGCAGAACCGGACGTGCAGCCCGTCGGTTACCGAATCTCCGTTTAAAACCTCCGTTCATATGAAAACCCGCTGCCAGGTTCTCAGGTTTGAGGCAGAAAACGAGCGGAAGGTTTGCAGCAGCTAGCAGACGGTCTATGGCAGACTCACCTACTCCCACTGACACGCTGCCTTCACGGCCCTCCGGAAAACACAGCATCATGTGACCCACAGGGAGCTGCAGGTTCTGGGACCCTGGAGTCTAAAGACAGCGCCATCTGCTGACCTGGAGGATATAAATTACACATATTCTTATGTTATTTAATTTCGTTGTTTTAAAAGAGGTTACAAAATTGACCATATCTCAAAAATCAAGCTCTCTACAGACTCCAAGTAAATTTCCTGTGATTCCAAAGGATATTGTGCAACTTTTTTACATTTACAAATTTGAGGGCTACGGCTATACAATTGCTGTATTTTGAAATATATGTGTGTAACGAGATACAAAATCACAGAAACGAGACACAAAATCACAAAAATGAGACACAAAATCACAAAAACGAGACACAAAATCAAAAAAATGAGACACAAAATGACAAAACGAGACATAAAATCATCAAAACAACACAAAAAATCACAAAAACAAGACAAAATCACAGAAACAGGACACAAAATCACAAAAACAACACTCAAAATCATCAAAATGAGACACAAAATCATCAAAACGACACAAAATCACAAAAATGAGACACGAAATCATCAAAATGAGGCACAACATGACAAAAATGAGACACAATGACAAAAATGAGACATAAAATCATCAAAATGAGACACAAAATCACAAAAATGAGACATAAAATCATCAAAATGAGACACAAAATGACAAAAATGACACACAATGACAAAAATGACACGCAAAATCATCAAACCGAGACACAAATTAATCAAAAAGAGACACAAAATCCCCAAAATGAGACATGACAAAAACGAGACACAAAATCATCAAAACAAGATTCAAAATGACAAAAACGAGACACAAAATCACAAAAATGAGACACAAAATCAGAAAAACTGCGTATTTATGTTTGATTAGTGGCAGATGTGAAACAGTAAAGTTTGTGGAGATCAGAAGGTAACATTAGTTTGATAAATGCCTTCAACTACTAGTAGACTTTATCTGGAAAGCAGTTTTCTGAAATGAGTTCTTAGTAAATCTGTCCACAATCAAACCAAGAACATAGAAAGAGGAAATGTTTGAAGAAACAACTTGTTTTCGTTTCAGACTACAAAACACTTGAAGAACTTTATCTGTTTTTGCTCTTTTTGATCGTTTTATTGTCTCTTCTGTTTAATTTGATCTTCTAAAGTCTAACTGGTGTCTTTTGAAATGTTTCGTCTTTAGTTTGATTCTTCTTAAATGTTTAGTTTTGCTCTTTTCTCACCTTTTATTCTTTTCTAATGTCTGATTTGATTTCCAAATGTTTTGTCTTTTTAATGTTTAGTTGTTTTTTCAAATGTTTTATCGGCTTGTTTGAGTTTCTTTTTCTTTCCCAATATTTACTGTTTCGATTAAATCTTTAAGGTATTTCTTTTTAAATGTTTTACCACCTTTTAATGTTTAATTCTCTTTTTAAATGCTTCATTGTATTTTCTGTTTAATTCCTATTTGAAGTTTTATTGTCTTTAAGATGTAATTTTCTAATTAAACATTTAATTTTTTTAATTAAATGTTTTGTCTTTTTCTCTTTTTTTGGCCTTTTTCAGCTTTTTATTGGATAGGCGTAGTGACGTAGTGAGAGACAGACAGGAAACGGGGGAGAAGACATGCAGCTAAGCCGTGAGCAAGAATCGAACCCTGAACTGAAAACCTGTGGAAAATCATCAAATGCAAAATGGAGAACCACAAGCCCAAAACAAAGCAGGTTATTCAGAATTAGTGCAACAGGAATGGGCAGCTGTGACAGCAGAACAATGTGAGAAGCTGGTGGAGAGCATTTCAAGATGCATGGCTGCAGTCATCAGAAACAATGGTTATGAATCAGTACTAACTCCTGTGTGGATCATGGGACTAAAACAGACAGAAAAGAAAACATGGAATCCTAAAAGCTGTTTTTGGCAGAACAATGCAATAGCTATTGATGGAAGAACTGCAGGGATTTTGGTTATTATCAAGATAACCATGGCAAATGTCTGATATCAGCTCTGAAATTAAACTCTTATCAGCTATTTTTGTTGATATCATTATATTTGTGCAAACAAATGGAACTTTAGTGATACCAGGCATTAAATGGACACGAAATTGAAGAAAACATGGGTGGTTTTATCATTTTTTCCATGACTGTATATTAATTATGACAGTGAACCTGATTTGGTACTAAGCATATGATCCTGCAGAAACATACATTAAAAACTCAACAAATACCACGATTCAATATGAGCAAGCTTTGATTGTATTTTTATTTTTAGAAGCCAGTGCACAGATTTAATAATCAGATATTTTCTCTGTTGTTGTTGCTGTGGTTTTAAAGTGATATTTCCGAGCCTCGACGGCGGCCCTGAACGCAGCAGCGCAGCCTCCGTGAGTCCGTGCACCAGCTCCTCCGTGGCTCCGCTCGAAACCGTCCGTCAGTCCGCCGCAAAAACACCGAATATCACCGTATGTTCACCGGGAAGATGCCGCCTTTCTACCCGCCTGATGCTCCTGTCGCTGTGAACGTTACCGAAATCGCCCCTTTGTTTTGTTTTTTAAACCCGGGCTAGCGCGAAGCTAGCCAGCTAGCTCCAATCGCCATAATGAATTCCAACACGCACGTCATCCAGGTGACCAACGTCTCCCCGAGCACGACGTCCGAGCAGATGAGGACCTTGTTCGGCTTCCTGGGGAACATAGAGGAGCTCAAGTTGTTTCCACCGGAGTGAGTATTTACGGTTTTCTCCGGGTTTTACCGTCCAGTTCGGGCCGGGTTCGTATTGAGGCCTGCGGCGTCGAGTAGGCCGTGCCGCACGGCATGCTAACAATGCTAATGCTGCTAGCGCTGCTAATGTTAACGTTTACCCGCGTCTTTAGAGAAAGCCGCTACAGAGAGCGCCAAGTGCCACAATTCACGCAGTTTGCACCAAATCAAAACCCCCGCTGGGTACAAAACACACTTTTGACAACATTAAAAGTGTCGCTTTTTGTTGTGTTTGAGTAGAAAGAGTCGCTGGTTCTTATGGTAATGTAGTTAAAAGTGTTATATTTACCTAGCATAATGCTAACTCTACTCCTTAACCCTGTAAGACCCAAATATAGACAAAAATGAGCAAAAAAAAACAACCCTAAAAACAATTTTTTATATATATAAAAACCTAAATATGGAAAAAATGAACAAAAATAATCACAAAAAACCCTGATGTCGTATTTTTGCAACAGTGGGTTTTACGGGATTAAACCTGCCTTTCACGCGGCCTAAAGCCTATAAAGTGTTGATTTTATGGAGCTTCAGTCAAACAGCTGTCAAACACTGGCATAATAATACTTCTCACATCATGAAAAATGTGATATTGCTTTGTTTGCTGTGAAAAGTAGGAATAACTTTGCTGTTTATAACATCATAAATCGATAAAGTGATGCATGCTGTGGTTCAGTAATTACAATTTTACATTATTTCTTGTTTAGGTTGAGCACAATGCCACTTTTTACACAGTCCAAAGCTAATATAGTGCCATTTTTGCTCCAAAAAGTTGTTTGTTTTGCTGTCAAAAGTCAATATGTCCAGTGTTTGAATGCACAGTAGTTTAAAAATACACTTTAATCTGGCAGAATGCTGCTTTTATGCTTCTGAAAGCTGGAAAATCACAGCTTCTTACTGTGTTGTAGTAACTCTGCTTCTCATGCTGTTAAAAGCTGGCTTTAGTACTCCTTATATACGGCTACAAGCTGGTAAAATGCTGCTTTTTAAGAGCTGTAGTTGTTAAAATGCCAATTTTATGCTGTCAAAAGCTGCCATAACATTGTTTTTATGCTCTAATGATGGACTCGTGTTCACCAGTTTAAACTTTTCCTCTGATTCTCAATAAACATCTGCGGAAAAATAAGGGTTTTTGTTGATGTAAAAATCAGCTTTGTAACCAAAGTGCTGTTAAAAAAAAAAAGACTTTTGGAGGTGAATTTTGTCACTTTTTGCTTTCTGTGTATATCAACACCTTTTCCTTCTTATGATTTAGGATTAATGAGACACCAGACTTGTTCTAAAACAGTTGATTAATCAAAAACATAACGCAATACTTGTTTGTTTGAGTGGATTATCTAAGAAAATATCTAAGAGATGCAACTACTTCATCTGTTTATTATTCATTATGAGTGTATTAACTTCAAGAAATCTTAAATAATATAGTAAAGATTTTCAGTTGTAATTGTTTTAAAAGAGAACTGATGTAAATTTGTACATTTAAGAACTCAAAAAATGAGCACAAATATCTGATAAACGACTACAATTATTCATAGCCATTTCTATGCTTTAAATTTTTTCATAAATTCATCATTTCTGGTCAGTTTGTCATCAAAACAAGCTGTTTAATAAATGTTTATGTTGCTTTTTTTTTTTTACACAGTAAATGAGATTTAAAAGAATGCTATTTATTGTTATGTATTTCATGAGACAGACATGTAGGATGATCTCAGAAATACATTTATTCACGATGTTTTGGTGTCCAACATTCATCAGAGAAATGAATGGTTTGAAACTTTATGAAACAATCAATGGAACAATCAGCAAAATTATCAGATTTAATCGATTGAAACTGACATTGTTGGTTTAATCCCTTCATGTTGCTCTACCGAGCTGAGTTAGAACGTTTTCTAATTTATTATACAGTTAATTATAGTAATTAGAAAGATTAAACAACTTCCTTTGGTCTGTTGGATTCCAGAGAGCCCACCTGCAGTATTCTCTGATTGGCTGTAGTAGGAAATAATTGTCTTCTGCTTGTATTTTCTTCTGTTGATTTACACCTGGCTGCCTCTACAGGTAGGAAAATGCACCAATGCAGCAAATATTGAACCATAATCCAAAAGTCTGTGGCACAAACCCAAACCACTGTGATCAAAACAGGTAGAAAACATCAGTGATTGAATGTTTAATCCCAGCAGACTGTATGATATCTGGTAAATACTGTGGAAATGATTCGATCAGAAGGTTTAGTTTCATCTCAGGGGGATAGTTTGTTGTCTTAAGACAGGGGAGTCAAACTGATCTTAGTTCAGGTTCCACATCCAGGCCAGTAAAACCACAGCATAAAAACCTCTAAATAACCACAACTCCTAATGGTTCCTTTGTTTTAGTGCAGAAATGTTGACATTTCAGGAATTGTCTTTTTAATAAACATCATGAACAACCTGACATTTATGAGGAAAAATAAATTCAGTTTCAGCAACATTCAGCCTCAGTTTATCATTTCCACATTACAACTTCCAGATCACAGAGTGTCGACAAAGGAACACAACATTTAGTCACCTGGAACTGAACCATAGAGAATTTACTGGAGGATCAAAACCACAAAATCAGACAAAAACAAGACAAAATATTACAAAATCGAGACACAAAACAACAAATAAAGCAAAACACAAAAATAAGACAAAAAATACAAGCAAGAAAAAAAGGAAACACAAAAGTCAGACAAAAGTCAGACAAAATATTACAAAAATGAGACACAAAATGGACAAACAACATGAAACTAAAACAAACAGGAGACAAAAAAGTTACAAAGCAACATAAAAATGGACAAACGACACACAAAACAATGAATAAAGCGAAACAAAATGACAAAAATAAGGAAAAAAACACAAGTGAGACAAAAACGACAAAAGACAAAATATTACAAAAATGAGACACAAATCAACAAAAATGAGACACAAATCAACAAACATGAGACACAAAATGACAAAAAATGAGACAAGCGACATGAAACGAAGAAAAAAGACTAAACAAAGTAGACAAAAAATTACAAAGCGACAACAAAATGGACAAACGACAAAAACGAGGCAAAAAACGGCAAAAATGAGAAACAAAATGACAAAAACATGAGACAGACAACAAAAGTTAGACAAAGACAACAAAAAGACAAAAAGCAACATGTTACAAAAATGAGACACAAAACGAATAAAGTAAAACACAAGATGACAAAAATATGACAAGCAAGACAAAAAGGAAACCCAAAACGACAAAAGTCAGACAAAAAAGACAAAAAATAACAAAAACAAGACAAAATATTACAAAAATGAGACACAAAATGACAGAAACAAGACAAAACAACACATAAAGCAAAACACAAGAAACACAGGTGAGACAAAAAGGAAGCACAAAACATCAAAAATCTGACAAAACACAAAACGAGACCAAATATTACAAAAGTGACCGGATTGGACCCTCTGGAGGGCCGGTTTTGGCCCACGGGCCTCATGTTTGACACCCCTGTCTTAAGCAGAAGATGCAGGAAGTAGTAATCTGTTATCTAAAGCCGTTCTCAGCGTCCCGGGGACACGGCGGTGGAGTGAAGAAGCATGTTGGGTCTCCTGGTTCGTATTCTTTGCACAACGTCTCTGTATTTTCTTTCAGTGACTCTCCCTTGCCTGTGACTTCACGTGTCTGTTTTGTAAAATTCCTTGAGTCTGAGTCGGTGGGAGTTTCCCAGCATCTGACCAACACCGTCTTCGTGGACCGAGCCCTGATCGTGGTTCCTTTCGCTGAAGGTGGGTTCCTCCGTCGTCCTCTCACGGCTTCTCTGATCAATGTGTAGCCGTACTGGTAGACTTCAATCTCAGCTTGTTCTTTTGTTCTGTTTCTGACCCAGAAATGTTAGCTAAGCTTTTCACTGCTTGGCGTTTCTAGGTATGTAAAAGGGAAATGTACATTTGTGTGTGTGTCTTACGACCTAGCTGTAAACTTCTCTCTCTGTTATTTGTGTTGTGGTTTTCATAGTGGACAAGTCATTTGCAGAGAGCCCCTTCCTGGCTGAAAGTGGTCCTCTGCTGCATCAGGAGATTAGACAAAATAATGGCACCAGGCTGGCCAGCCCCTTCTCTCTCTTGTTCTGCAGTAAAACATTAACTCTTTATTTTTCTCTCTGTTCAAGGCATCTTTAAAATAATAAAATAATTAGCCGCACAGCTCTTTAAAACCAAATGAGTGGGTGGGGGAGATCTGAGGTCGCACATGTTAAAAGATTTTCATATTTATGTCGATTAGTAGGCATGCACCGGACTAGGGATGCCCCGAAAACACGGAGGATGAATTGCTTAAACAGTCAAAGCTCGAAACGTTTCTGATCCAGCGTTTATATTTGAACTTCCTGAGCGGCAGTCATTGAGTTCGAATTTCTGATTTTCATACTAACGGCATCAATAAGACGAAAAAAAATCACCTCTGATTGGAAAAGTGTTGAGCTGAATTTGTCTTAACCCCCTAAAACCCACAAAAATGCATCAGTTTTATTTCTTTCTATTATTTTTATTTTATATATATGCATATATGTAGATATATATGATATATATGTATGTATGTAATTTTTTTGCAAATTTTTTTCATATATATATAAAAACTTTTTTCTAGATTTAGATTTTTTTATTCATTTGCGAAAATACATTAGTTTTATTATTTAAATTTTTTAAAGATATTTCTTGCATTTTTTTCTATATTTAGATTTAGATTTTTTATATATTCATGAAAATACATCAGTTTTATTTCTTATTTTATTAAATATGTATTATTTTAGCTCATTTTTTCCTGTATTTTGTATGTTTGTATTTAGATAATTTCTGTATTTGCAAAAACACATGAATTTTATTTCTTTTTATTATTTTTATGAGATATATTTTTTTGCAATTTAAAAAAAATATTTTGTATATTTATATTATTGTATTTAGATATTTTCTATATTTGCAAAAATACAACTTGAGTTTTATTTTTTATTATATATATATTTTTCCAATTTTTTTCTATATTTTCTGTTTAGATTTTTTTTCTTTTTGCAAAAATGTGTCAGTTTTGTTTTTTATAATTTTTCTTGTATATCGTTTTTGCAATTTTTTTTCGATATTTAGATTTAGACTTTTTCTATATTTGCAAAAACACATCAGTTTTATTTTTTTGTGTGTATATATGAGTGTGTGTATATGTATGTATGTGTGTGTGTGTATATATGTATATATATATATATATATATATATATATATATATATAATATATATATATATATATATATACATTTATATATATATATATATATATATATATATATATATATATGTATGTATGTATGTATCTATGTATCTATGTATGTATGTATGATGTGTATATATATATGTATATATATATATGTATATATATATCTATATATATATATATATATATATATATATATATATATATATATATATACACACACACACATATACATGTAAAGCTCTTTTTTTTAAAAATATTTGGGTTTACAGGGTGACATTGATTATGCAGAAATAAATAGGTTATTCCTACTAGTATTTTTACCTGGTTTAACAGGAAATGTATTAATATGATGCATCTCAGGCCTGAACACTGGATCTGAACGATTTGAGGCAAAGAACGCTGAAAAACAAAATCAACTTTTTGAATAATTTTCTCAATCTGCTGAGCAAACTCAACCAAACCGGGTCTGAAAATATAAAATCTGGATCAGACATGGTGTTTGTAGATTCCAGATGTTGGAGGGCTCAGACTGGGACTGAAGCAGATGTTCGGGGCATCCCTACAGCAGCGCAGCATGCAGATAGACCAACTAATCAGCTGTGCATGTTAGACTAGCTGAAGGTGTGAAGATGGTCTGCAGTCAGCTGCTGTTGTGGAAGTTAATTCTGATCTGACGAGGCTTTGGCGTTTATTCCTGCTTCATGTGCCAAAGCCTCGTTTTTTTTTTTTAATTTTCACTCTGCATTCCCAAATCCTCACTAACAACACCAGAAGTAAATGTAGCTTTAAGGCTTCTGCTTGATGTTGCAGTAAAAACAGAAAGTAAATGCTTTTTAAACCTCTCCACACATGACTCTGATGGAGTGAATCTCAGTTTAACAGTGGTGTTTCTTTTTGTTGTTGTGTTTTACAGTTCTTTTTCCTGGTTCAGCCAGCCCTATATACCAGCCCTGCTGAAATACCACCAACAGTTTTGTCTTCTGCAGCCTTATCCTGTTTCTCAAGTGTCCTTTCTGTTGTGTGGATGTGTGTGTGCGTGTGTGTGCTCTCTCTCTCTTTATCTCTCTACCTCTCCCTCCTTTAAAATGTTCAAATGTCAGGTTTAAAATTAGCCTGTTTTCAGATTGCACAGCCATGGATGATCATCTCCCTTTTGAGTTTTTACTGTTTGGTTCTCTTCAGCTTTGGGCAGATTTTTTGTGATCTTTATTTTTCTTTTAACTGTGAATTTTGCTGGCAGTAGACTTTTAACACCTAGTTTCCACACAGTTTTGTGTTTGTATATGAATCAACTGAAACCGAAAGTTGTGAAGATCCTCAGTGCCTTGTTATGTAGCATTAGCTACAGCTATAGGAGGATCCTTAGAGTTAACATGTTGTAGGCTAATGTTAGCATTAGCTACAACTATAGAAGATTCCTTAAAGTCAGCATGTTGTAGGCTAATGTTAGCATTAGCTACAATTATAAAAAAAATACCTAGAGTTAGCATGGGTTAGGCTAATGTTAGCATTAGCTCAAACTATAGAAGAATCCTTAGAATTAGCATGTTGCAGGCCAGTGTTAGCATTAGCTAAAACTATAGAAGAATCTTTAGACTTACCATGCTGTAGGCTAATGTTAGCATTAGCTACAACCATATGAAAAATCCTTTGAGTTAGCATGCTGTAGCTAACATTAGCATCAGCTACAACTATAGGAAAATCCTTAGCATGTTATAGGCTAATGTTAACATTAACTACAACTATAGGAGGATCCTTACAGTTAGCATGCTGTATACTGATGTTAGCATTAGCTACACCTATCCGTCTTTTTTTTCTTTAAAAAATAAGGACATTTCTAAGTGACCCCAAGCTTTTGAACGGTATTAAATGTGTAAAGTAAAGAAACTAGTTTCGGTAGTTTAGCTCATGCTAGCTGTGCAGCATACAGAAAACACATTCTGTAAATCTTTATACGTCCTGGAACTAAAGATTTCACCAAAGTTTCTCCACCCTCCTCACTTATTCTCTCCATTTATTAATGATCCTGTTTTAGTGGGAGTAATGCTCTGTGTAGAACCTGATTGGCTCCTCATTAGCAATACTCTAATGCTTTTCCTTACATCGACCACCAGGGGGCGCATTGCAAATATGTTATGTATTAACAACCATGAGCCAAAACTATGTGGAAACGAAGTGAAACTGTTTAGTTCAGATTATGTTTGAGATTGTTTAGTGTTTTTTTGTGATTAGAAATTTATCTGGTGCTTTTTTTATGGTGGATTGTAGAAATAAACCACCGACAAAAGGCCAGAAAAGGTAAAAAATCAAAGTGACTGAGCCTTTTCTGTTTCTGTAATGGTTATGGTAAGTGATGTTGAAATGTTCCCTTGTGTCTACTCCCAAATCATGAACTTTGTTTTCTGTATCTCAATGTTTTTGTGTGCTTTATAGCGAAGCAGCCGGCGCGAGTCGCTTGTTCATAAAACATCTAATGAAAGTTGAGAGCACATCCCGCGGGACAACTGGCTGTGCTTGCTTACGTTTGGTTCATGACTTAAAAAACAAGTACAGGTGATCAAATCTTGGCAGTGTTGACCACAGTGTGTATTGTGACTTTTAAACTCATAGCTGCTAATCCTACAATCATACTTTCACAACAACAACAAAAAAAAAAGTCAGGGATCAAGATTTACAGACAAGACAAAAAAAAGTGGATTTTTCCCTATTTTTATTTTGACTACAGAGCAGTTAGACTGAGGTGGCTTGTCTGCAAGTCTTGTCTGAGTGTTGTCGCCGTTTTCTCTGAGTGTGCGCTGACATGTGGTTGTTTTTCTCCAGGAGTCATTCCTGATGAATCTAAAGCTATGTCGCTGCTGGCTCCAGCCAATGCTGTGGCAGGAATGATGCCTGGGGGAGGCCTCCTTCCAACACCCAATCCTCTGGCTTCTGTGAGTCCAACCTTCATTCATATCTTTGTTTTGGTTTATTAAAAAGATCTGAGTTTGTGACGGTTACTAAAGGAGGAGGACAGGGTTTAACCGTTGGCTCTTTGCTGTTCACTCTTTACATCGCTGACATTGATGTTCGTAATGTTCGTCTTTACGCTGACGATACTCTATTGTAGAGCAGATGATGTAGATTCTGTTTTAAAAACCCTTCAGGACTGCTTCACTCACTTACAAACTGCACTTGTATAGTAGTAGCCAATGCTAATGTTAGCTACATTAACCTACAGCGTGAACTCTAAGGATCCTCCTATAGTTGTAGGTAATGTTAGCATTAGCCTACAGCATGTGAACTCTAAGGATTCTCCTATAGTTGTAGCCAATGCTAACATTAGCCTGTACAATGCTAACTCTAAGGATCCTCCTATAATTGGAGCTAATGCTAACATTAACCTATACCATGCTAACTCTCAGGATCCTCCTATAGTTGTAGCTAATGCTACTGTTAGCTACATTAGCCTACAACATGCTAACTCTAAGGATTCTGCATTAACATCATAAATTAGTTCTTAATTCAGACAAAACCAAATGCGAAAGTTTCCCCAAAGAGCTAAATACATCTTCTAACAATCTGAATATCTGAGTAATTCAGTGCAGAGATGACCAAAGAGTACAAATATTTTTGAGTTTGGATCGATAAGAAACTTTATTTTTTAAATATTATGTGCCATTTTTGGAGACTAAATTATGCCAGTTTATTTTTTTACACAAATTAGTCAGATTTCCCACTCCATTGTAGGAAAACTTCTCGTTTATCAGTCCTGGATTATGTTGACAGTATGAATGTCTAATTCATACTTCACACCTTGATGTCCTCAGAGTTTAAATATGTTTTAAACTATTATTATTTTCTACACAATAAACGATGAGAGGAACATTTTGTAAGTCACTGTATTATGTCAATGATTAGAATCAATGTTACGTTATGTATGTGTTATGTTACCATGTAGAGGAGTATAAATCTGAGCTGCTGACATCCTCCTGACTCCAGCGAACATCACGCTTCACTACATGTTGGCAGCAGAAGGCTCAGCTGTGGAAACATCATAAATAATGCACCCTGTTGATGATTTCTGCTTCCAAAAATAACCTGGCATGATGTCTAAAAGCCTAGAAAGGCAGAGAGTGTTCAGGAAACACTGTAGATGTAGTCTCCTGAATGACTTTGTCTGACCTTCCAGATGGGAGGGACACCTTTCGGAGGTCTGGGAGCTCCCAACATGGAGCAGATGGCTGCCATGGGAATACCAGGACCCAACATGAACCCCCAGGTGAGCCTCACACACCTCCATGGTTACATCACGTTTACAACTCATCTACTAAAGGTAGTAACGACTGCTTCTTCTACAGGCTCTTTCTGCAGATTTCCTGAAGCTCATGCAGTCCATGGACCCCAAGTAAGAAACTAAAACTCTCAGACTCTCCAGTGAACTTTAGTACCCTCATGAGGAACCTCTAACTGATCGATGAAACTTTCAGGTTGAATCCGTTGGCGGCTGGACTGAACCTGAACCCAGGACTGAAGACCGACGCCTCCAACAAGGAGATCGAAGAGGCCATGAAGAGAGTCAGGGAGGCTCAGTCCCTGATCTCTGCAGCCATCGAACCTGGAAGTGAGTGAAGCTTAACGAGACTCTAAATGACCAGTAGAACCAGTTTATGGAATATAATGACCAGTGGAACCAGTTTATGGAACATAATGACCAGTAGAACCAGTTTATGGAACATAATGACCAGTAGAACCAGTTTCTAGAACATTAAAATGATCTGTGGAGTTTCTTTTGAATCTAAAACTTTATTCTTATTTCTGCAGATAAGAAAGACGACAAGCGCAAACATTCCCGCTCTCGTTCGAGGTCACGACGCCGACGTTCCAGATCCCGCTCACGACACAGGTAAGCACACCTGGACTGGTAAGCACACCTGTACAGGTAAGCACACGTAAATACAGCAGATTATATCAACAGTCAAAAGTTACACAGAGGACCTGAAAGACTCAAATCTCTCCATCAAAAATGCCGTGAACATGTTCAGTATTTATTTTCTGAATTCTATCAATAATGACCAAATGTTTGTTTATTTTCAGGACTTTAACTCTTTCAACTTTGTTCACATGATGTCACTGCTAGTTTTTTTTTAATTAAATTTGCTGTAATTAGATTATTTTCCAGAGAATAACTGCTAAGTTTAAATTTTTTTTTTTTTATGAGTATATATTCCACTAATTCTGATGCATTATTTTATGTACTTTCAGATTGAAAAAGGACCATACGGACAAAACTGCCAGAAAATATTAGATATTATTATTATTTTCCACTTCCAGTTAGTTACATTTTTAACCAACACCAGTCCCGATCATAACTATGAAACAGTTATTCATTTTTAATTAAAATTTTAACCATTTTAATGCCAGGTTGTTGTTTTGCATAGTACTGCTGTTAATTTAAAAACAAAACATATTAAACGAGTTATTTTCCACACATTAAACGATGAGAGGAACATTTTTTAAGTCGGTCTGGATTCCATCAATGCTTAGAACCAACATAGATTCTGGTGGTTTATTATTATTATTATTATTATTATTGTTATTATTATTATTATTATTATTATTATTTGTCGAGATTTTAAATAAAAACTCACATTTAGGACCTTAAAGACAGAAATGTTCACGTCAGAAAAGTGCCCTGAAAGGTTTTATATTCTAATTATTTTCACTTTTTTTTTTCATTTTTTTGACTGAATTGATTATAACTACCAAATATTTTTGTGTAGATTTTAAGACAAAAATGTCAGTGAAAGTAGAAAATAACATCTAACAGTTTGTGCTTCTTTTCTAACCAACACCAGTTCTGATCATATCGACCAAACGTTTATTGCATTTCAGGGTTTTAATCTTTTAAATGAGTTTGTTTTTTAATGATTCATGAAATGCTAAAGGGGAATTTCTTTGATTATATCAGTGATTAACACTGATTTGAAACATTATTATTATTTTTAAGCCGCATCAGATTACAAACACACTCTGGACCTGAAGGAGTAAAACAGAGACGTCAGAAAATCTGCTCCATTAAAATGATTTTCCTCTTTCATAAATCAGATTTTTTAGGACTTTTTTCCTTTAAATGTGAAATTGTTTGACACCTCTGTTGCATTTTATTATTTTTAAAAAATATTTTCTGTGAGAAATATTATTGGAAAATGTCTTTTTGGATTATGAAAATGACAAATGTGTCAATAATTATCACCAACACTGATTTATGAAGCATTTATGATGCAGAATCAGATTTTATTTTATTTTAAACACAGTTAAGGATAAATTCTTAATGTTTTTAATTATCCACTTTTATGAAGTTAGAAGTAAGAAAAAATATATACAATTTTATAAAATAAATCTATTTTTAAATTAATAATAATTAAACTATTTATATAAAATTAAAACAATATGAAAACTAAAGCTTTGCAAAAATTATATGAAATCCAACTGTAACTGTCTTTAATAAATATTTAGATTTAAATCCTACAAAACTATTACTTTTTAAAAAAATATTATAAATCATTTAATTGCTTTTTTTATCAAATGTTTTAATTTTGTTGTAATAAATATTTATTTGTAATTTCTTTTTATTTGTATTTAATTTATTTCTAATAAATATTAAGGATTAAACCTGTACAGTAAATATTTATGAAGTCCACTTTACCAACTGTAATAATTATTAGAGATTAAAACCATTGAAACATTTTTTAAGGTGATCAGAAAACACCTGATTGATTTTCTTCATTGTGAACATTGAACCTGCAGAATCCCACATGAATGTTTGGATGTCAGGCTGTTTTATTTAAGTGAACTGCTGCACCTCTGAGGTCTTTTCCTCACTAAAACTGTGAATCGAGGCGGTTCCTCCAGTTTCCTCACGCTTTTCTGGTTGTCTTTGTCCTGATCAGGGACAGGAGGAAGGAGGAGAAGTCCAAGAAAAGGTCAAAGACGCCTCCCATGACCTCGATGAAGTTAGTTATGATCCAGACTGATGCTGTTTAAAAATCCAATAAATATTTAATACATTTCAGGACTTTCATGCTTTTAAATGTCAGGTTGTTTATATGATTCCCCTAGAAAATAAATAAACAAACACATCTGTTCTTTTCTGTGTAATAAATTCAATCAGAAATGTCTTTATTTACTTCTAAAGTTCTGAGATGAGTCAATATTTAGAATCAGCTCTGATTCTTCATTGTTGTCAGATTTTAGAACGTTCAGGACAGGAAGTGATAGTATGTGTTTTCTGGGATGCATGCTTGCCACATATTTTTCTTTAGCTCAAGAATGTTGAACAAAGTCAAACCATATGTTGAAACGTTTAGTTTAGTTACCATTTATTTTAGTTTGACATGGCTTAACCTATAGGTCACGGGGACCTCTGGCTTCCTCCCTCCTTCTTTCTTTCTTTCTTCTTCCCACACACGATGTATCTTAATGCATGCCAGATGTTGAAACCTATAAAGATCTAGTTATCGCAACTCTCGGTATTCATTCACCGCATGATGCTTGAATCACGAGCTCGTCCGTATTAAATGTACTCTTAATTTGACCTGCCTGTGTCCTCTCTTCATTGACGACCATCCACCTTCAGATCAACATCATTTCAGGAAGTGACATCAGAAAGCTGCAGCAGGAATACTGTTTATGTGTTTATTTATTTGTTGTGTGTTTGTTGATCTGTGCAGACGTTCCAAGAGCAGATCTCGCCGTCGGTCTCATTCTCGGAGTCGGAGGAGGTCCAAGAGTCCACGGAGGAGGAGATCTCACTCCAGAGACAGAAACCGTCGCAGCAGATCCAGGTTTATTAATATTAAAATATAGAAAAACTACAACTTTACTACCATTATTCAGAAGCATTTAATTACTTTGTATTTGTTTAATCAAATGTTTTTGTTTTAATTGTTTTGTAAGAAATATTAATTGTAGTTTCTTCCTTTTTTCAATTTTATTTATTTCTAATAAATATGAAAGATTAAAATTTTACAAAAAATACCTAAAATCCAACTTTACCAACTATAGCAATAATTAGAGATTAAATCATGCCAAGTTATTTAAAACAAAACTAAACATTAAAAAAATAACATAAAATCTAATAAAACTATTTATATGAAAACTGCAACTTTACAAAAATTATATAAAATCCAACTTTATCTGACTATAATAAATATTAAGATTTAAATCCTTCAATTACTTTTTAAAAATTATTCTAAATCATTTAATTTCTTTTTATTCATTAAATCAAATGTCATTATTTTAATTCTGTTGTAAGAAATATTACTGTATTTCATGTCAGTTTAATTTATTTCTAATAAATATCAACGATTATAACTTTACAAAAGAAAATTTCATAAAATCTCACTTTACCAACTATAATAATTATTAGGGATTAAAATCATCAAAAAATATGTACAATTTTATAAAATAAAGCTATTTTTAATTTAATAATGGTTAAACTATTTCTATAAAATTAAAATAATATGAAAACTAAAACTACACAAATTATATGAAATCCAACTGTAACTGTCTTTAATAAATATTAAGATTTAAATCCTACAAAACTATTACTTTTAAAAAATATTATAAATCATTCAATTGCTTTAAGGTTTTTTAAATCAAATATTTTAATTTTGTTGTAATAAATATTTATATTTAATTTGTTTCTAATAAATATTAAGGATTAAACCTGTACAGAAAATGTTTATGAGGTCCACTTTACCAACTGTAATAATTATTAGAGATTAAAACCATAGAAACATTTTTTAAGGTGATCAGAAAACACCTGATTGATTTTCTTCATTGTGAACATTGAACCTGCAGAATCCCACATGAATGTTTGGATGTCAGGCTGTTTTATTTAAGTGAACTGCTGCACCTCTGAGGTCTTTTCCTCACTAAAACTGTGAATCGAGGCGGTTCCTCCAGTTTCCTCACGCTTTTCTGGTTGTCTTTGTCCTGATCAGGGACAGGAGGAAGGAGGAGAAGTCCAAGAAAAGGTCAAAGACGCCTCCCAAGAGCTACAGCAGCGCCAGGAGGTCCAGGAGCATCAGCAGGTCAGCAGAAATATTACAACGAATATATGAGAAACGTCCAGCAGAAACCATGAACTTAATAATTAAAGAGCACAGAGTGGATCCAGATGCTGATCCAGATGCTGATCCAGATGCTGATCCAGATGTTGATCCAGATGCTGATCCAGATGTTTATCAGCAGTAAATGAATCCAGACTAATAATCTGGTTTGTGTTTTCCATCAGGAGACACCGTCGGAGTCGTTCTGCTTCCAGATCTCCCAGGAGGAGGCTCTCCAGGTCTCCATCACTCAGACGGTCTGTTATTTAACCTCCATTCACCTCCATTAGGATCTGTACACTCCAGTTAATGATGATTTCTGTTTTTTCAGCCATAAGAAGGAGAAGAAGAAGGAGAAGGAGCGAGAGAAGGAACGAGAACGAGACCGGAGGGAGGACCGAGACCGAAGCCGAGACGAACGAGAACGATCGAGCAGCAAGAAGAAGAAAAGCAAAGACAAAGAGCGAGAACGAGACAGGAAGTCGGACAGCGAGAAGGGAGACGTGAAGGTGAGTCAGGTAAACAACAAACCTTTATTATTATTATTATTATTATTATTATTATTATTATCATCATTATTATTATTGTTTACTGATGGAAACTGTAAAAATCCTAGGTTAGCAGTAACCTTCTGAATAAATCAAATTAATTAATTAAACTCAGAAAATTACTGGACCAGCTCTCCATCTAACGGGTCCGGTTCCCGTAGCCCATATGGTACAACCCAGATGAGGTCTGGGGAACGTTTAAGCTGGTAATCGAGAAAATTCGCCTAGCTTCTAACTGCCTCCATCCAGATGCCTATCCTGCTTCCTCTGATAACTAACTCAACTGAGTAGCCACTTTCGAATGGTCAAATTAATTACCAGTCACGTCTGTTAACGGCAGCTTTTCTCTCATCGGATTCTGCACTTGGTAAGTTGCTAGGTTTAAATTTAGAGGTTAAGGAACGGATAACCCCAAGGATAAGTTTAAAAAAGGCCGCACCTGGCCCCAATGACTAGGTAATCTGACAGAACCAGTTTAGATGTAATGCACACAATAACCTGACTTTTTATAAACTGAGAAGATATATGGGGTTAATTCATCATCATAATAAAAATAATGGAATTTCCAATCAGTTAACTTTAATTGCAGGATAAATGCTTTATTATAGTTTTAGCAAGGGCGTAGCATAAGCTCCTAAATCACAACACAATCAATTAAACATTAATTCTCTTCCAATCCTCTAATATGACTCCTAACTGGAACTATGCTTTTATCTAAGAGAAGTAATAATCACCCAGATTATGTAATTTGGAGGGGGAGAGCAGACGGTGTGGCCCCACCGGCTGCTCACCTGAAGACCGACGCCCCGCTGGGGCTCTGCTCCAGGGAGGAGGTGGAGAGGGTTCGGTCCAGATTTAGATCTGCTTGTATCCATTTTTGTTGTTTGGCCCCAAAAAAACTTTGTTAATCCATTCTGGTGTTAATCCTTTGGAAATAATAGAGTTAAGTTATATTCCTTCAGTCAGCGTTATTTTTAGATCACAGTCTTTTGTAATCCTCAAACAGTGCAGAAAGAGCACTCCTTCAGTCCATAATTCCAATAGAACAGATATTCCTTTGCAGATCATGTTGAATCCCTTTCCGAGTTACGTGGTAAAATCCCCTTTGCCCAGAGCATTGCTGCCTGGCTTGCATCCAGTGACCACCTCGCAACAACTCCTCAACTTGTGTCTCGATCCAGTGTCATTTATACAACAACTGAACCTTTTGCATATGCAAGAACTGCACCCTTAATTAACATACATGATGACAGCATCCATCACCCTCCTCATTCGTGCACTGCTTCCATCCACCGACCTCGTGGCCTCTGCGTGCTCTGGAGGAACTGAAACCATCTATTCTGGACCGTCTCGCCAGCCCCCCCCAACTCATCCTAAGACCCCTCCATGTTTGAGGAACTGAAACTAACTGTTTGGACTGTTTGGACCCTTCCACTCAGTCTCACTTCTCTATTAATGTATCTGCTCCATCCGAAGCTCAGAGCAGGCCTCCGGTCAGGAAACAGATGTCAGACTCACAAAAACCCCCGACATCTATTCCGAGATTAATAACCTTTACCGTGAACACTTGACCTCAGTTCACCTTAGGTCTTGACTTCTTACTTCATTACAAAGTTAAAAACCTTAGTTTTAACAGTAATCAAAACTCTTTCTAAAACATCTCAGTTTCATAGTAATCAAAACTCTTAAAAGCATTTCCATTTCATAAAGCATTAGTTCCTCATATTTGTCATATCTATCAAAAACATCAGTTTCCCTGGTAACCAAAAACATCACTTTTCACAGTGAGTTGCTGTTCTAACTTAGTTACTTCTTAAACAAAGATTATAAGAATAGGTATTTGAGTTAGTTTTAACATACTCATTAGGTTATAGCATGAATCAGTTATACATCACAGGTTATAATATCACAATGTTCCCTTATTTAGCTGTTATTCTGTCAGAGTCTCACCCTTGTGGCTGATTCTGGGATCTCATACCTCCATGTTTCTCGACAAAACACGTTGAAACATGGAGAGGATTTAAATGTTAACGACTGGAACCTGAAAAAATATTAGAAAATACAGATTTGACCTTAAAAATAATAAATACTAAAGATTCAAACATTACAGAAAATGAAATAAAATCAAAGTTTACCTGAATATAATGAATATTAAAAACTACAAGCTTAGAAAAACAACTTTTTACCTTTTTATTAAACCTTAGTAGTTATTACAAAAAGCAGCTTTACCAGCTTTAATAATTATTAGAGATTAAAACCATAGAAAACATTTATATAAAATTTAATAAAACTGTTCATCAGACTATAATAAATATAAATATTTTATTTTTTAAAAAATTATTCTAAATCATTTAATTGCTTTTTAATTCTTTTACCCAAATGTTTTAATTTTAATTCTGTAGTAATAAATTATTTATAATAATTATTTAATTGTAATTTCTTACAGTGAGTTGCTTTAATTGTTTTTAACATTTAAATAAATAATAATAAATATTAACAATTAAAACCTGAAGTCTATTTAAAATCCAACTTTATTTGAATATAATAAATATTAAGATTTAAATCCTACAAAAAATTACTTTTACATTTTAAAATTTATTCTAAATCATGTAATTGATTTTAATTCTTTTATCTTCTGTTGTAATAAATATGTAATTGTAATTTCTTCCTCCTCATTTCAATTTTGTTTTCTTTTTAATAAATACTAAGGATTAAAACTTTACAAAAAATGTATCATTACAGATTAAAACCACAGAAAAAAAAGTATAAAATTTAGTTAAACTATTTATATAAAATTATTTTTTTTGTAAAACTTTACAAAAATTATATAAAATCCAACTTTATCTGAATGTAACAAATATTAAGATTTAAATCCTACAAAAACAATTACTTTTAAATATTGAAAATTATTCTAAATCATTTAATTGCTTTTATTTTTTTAAATCAAATGTTTTTGTTTTAATTTTGTTTTAAGAAATAATTTTCATTTATTCTCTATTATTAATAAATATTAAGGATTAAAACCTTACAAAAAATTTATATGAAATCCCACTTTACCAACTATTATAATTTTTTAAAACTTTTTTAAGGCAATATCAATTTCAATTACTTAAAAAATAGTTTGTTTTAAATCTGTAGTAAAAGAATATCTCATTGTAATTTCTTCTATAATGTTTGATAAATATTAAAAATTCAAACCTTAGAAAATGTTTATAAAATCCAACTTTACCTGAATATAATAAATATTAAAGCTGAAGTGATTATTGGGACTAATTTAGAAATGAAGTTGTGAAACTGATAAAATCCAACAAATCCACAGAATTCCTTTAATTTTAGTGTTTTGTTATTTATTGTTTTATTCGTAGTTTTATTTTTTAGTTTAATGTAGATTTTCTGCCGGCTTTTCGTCCATCTTTAACCTGATTTCTTTCCTCCAGGTGACTCGTGACTACGATGAGGAGGAGCAGGGCTACGACAGCGAGAAGGAGGGAGAGGAAGAGGACGACGAGAGGAAGAGCGACTCGGACTCGGTGTCGTCCCCCAAAGGTCCGGAGGATCTGGAGCGAGCCGAGAACCCCAAGAAGTCCAAAGTGAACGGAGACGACCACCACCAGGAGGACATGGAGATGAGCGACTGAAGGAGAACGTTTTGTAAAGAATCACCGGTTTTAAATCGTCATCGCTGTACTTTTTTAAGATCTTTCTGTTGCCTTTTTTGTTGAGACGTCGTTTCCTGACGGTAGAACCTGTAAATACTGCAGTAGTCGGGACTTCCCTTGTTTTAATGTCGTGTTTCATCTTTCAAACTTTCTAAGTGTAGATCCACTGTGTTGTTGCAGCCAAACGTCGTCTGGAAGCTTTTCCACTGGAAACTAATAAAACTGGCCTCAAATGTCCACTTGTTTATGGGTTTATTTTTAATTAAAATGATGGAAACTCTGATTTAAACTCAATATTTAGCTGCTGGTTGGTCAGTGTTTGAGTAACTGTGGGAAGATTTTTGGATAATTTTCAGGTCATTTTAGACACTGTTGAGAAACATGGAGGTATGAGATCCCAGAATCAGCCACAAGGGTGAGACACTGGCAGAATAACAGCTAAATTAAAGCTGCAAGCAGCATTGGACGGGTCCTCGCATCCTTGCTGGTCGGCAAATCCACGCATGTCCACCAGGTGGCGCTGCGACCGAAAGTGCATGTTGGCCTCTAAATGTGATGAGGGCTGGGCTCCGATCACACGTGTAAAATTTCAGGCAGATTGGAGCATGTTCAGGCTACTTATAGAGCCTTTCCTGTCCATCCACCAGGTGGCAGTGCAACCGAGAGTGTATATTGGCCTATGAATGTGATCAGGGTCGGACTCTGATCCCACATATAAAATTTCAGGCAGATCGGACCATGTACAGGCTAGTTATAGAGCATGTCTTTCCATCCAACAGGTGGTGCTGCGACCGAGAGTGTATGTCGGCCTATGGATGTGATTAGGACTGGACTCTGATCATACATGTAAAGTTTGAGGCAGATTGGAGCATGTTTAGGGCAGTTACACAGCAGTTGATATTTCATGGCGAAGCATCAAAGTTCAGGAGGCCGCCATGGCCACGCCCTCAGACTTTTGTGGAGCATTTTGATAACTTTTGATCACCCATGCCTGGAATACATCCTGGCCACATTTCAGCTCTCTCGCTGTTACCCTGTTTGAGTTTATAGCTTTTGAAAATGTCTAAAAATGACCGAAAATCTTCAAAACATATGACATATAATTCAAAATGGCCGACTTCCCGATGGGTTTTGGCCATGGGTGTCAATTAAATTTTTGTGCGTCTTCATGAGTTACATATGTGTGTCAAATTTCATGATTGTAGGTGACACGTACTGGCCGTAGTAAATGTTTGAAATTTTCCAG
>CM049569.1:5222735-5394332 GCA_027123335.1 Amphiprion clarkii | reverse complement strand
AAGTATTTGACATACTCAGCTAATATTTCGCAGATACCATTATCTATACATGGGACAGACATATTAAGTTCCAGTAAGTTGTACAGGTGCTCTGGGGATGTGACCATTATTTGTCGCCCAGCTGCTCCTCTCTCAGAGTGCACAGTTGCAATGTACTGATTCCTGTTTTCTTTTTCTGAGCTGATAAGATGGTGTAGCTGTGTCAGTGCATTTAAAATAGCTGGGCAAACTTCTACTTGGTTAGATAAATCATTTAAAAACACAACTTCTTGTGTGCAAGTGAACTCTAAGAAGTCCAGATCCAGAGGCATGAGTCCGAGAATATGCTCCAAACGAGAACAAAGTCTCACATAAAGATGATTTAACAATAGTTCCTAGAACAGAGAAAAACAAAGTGATATAATGCAAACCACCAATGGGAAAAATGACTTAACCTGACTGAAAGACTAGACTGCCTCATTAGACATTTCTTTTAGAACAAATTAAGAGGAGGGTACACATACTAAACAGGAAACAGTTGAAAAATGGGCTGCATTTATCTATCATTGCACAATAACTCTTGATATAGCATGCTGTGAAAGAATGGTCGGCTATGAACAGAGTAGTCTAGGGCAGTTCATTTCAAGCTATTCGCTTACAGTTGTAACTACTTTGACTGCACAGTTTAAAACCTTTCAAGATCAGGAGTAATTTAAAATGAATCAAACCAGGACATTAACTTGAGCAGAAAACACACATAATAAACAAAGTGTTACCTAGACTAATTCAGTTTGCTAGGTGACCAGTTTCTTTACACTGCTCTGTAGGGTTGCCACCCATCCCTTAAAATATGGAAACGTCCATTATTTGACAATTAATTGTTGTTCCGTATTTTCATAAATGCCCCGTACACGTCTGTCACACACTCATCAAAATTGCATAATGAATAAAATAAAACAGGAAATATTAAGGGCAGCCAATTTCATCTTTGTAGGACCTATGTAGCGAGGACCTGATACCAGGTCCAGTGGACAGACTTCAAATGTCTCTGTGTGTCCGGTCCTGTCTCTGGTTGTCAGGTTACAGACGCTGCTGCACCCACACGTTTAAAAATGTCTACACCTGAAACTCCACCACGTCTAAAGAAGCAAAAACGTTTGCAAATGTACAGACTGGAGTGGGAGGAGTGGAACCCCTAGCAATGGGTACAAGGCTCATGGACTGGCTGAAGTAAGGCAGCATCAGGAGACAAACATGGAGGAAATATGAGAACAGAGAGAACCCAACCAGCAGGTCACAGTTTATCATCATCTAATCATCTCCTGAAGTCGATATGGTAAGGGGACATCATGATGAGATCAGCTAGATTTCCTACAGTATATAGCTGTGAATTTACCAGAGGATGCTTATAATAATGCTGATGTGGCTGTACACGCTACACTATTTTAGTGACTCAGTAAATGCCTAAGTTGGTTATTTATTTTTTTAATGCTTTTTAGTTTTTAATAAACATTTATTTAATAGCCTATATGTAATCAAACATGGCCTTTGCCTAAAAAGAATAATATTTCATTGCACTAGTAAAAGTATAGTAATTTTTAAAACTGTTCAATTTATTATATGTTGCTAAAAAAACAAAAAAACAAACAAAAAACACATCATAGTAATATGTCAATTAAAAAAGCCTATAGTATAGCATGTTCCCAACAAACGTCATAGTATAGCATGTCGCCCAACAAACGTCATAGTATGGCCTTTGGTCCAGAAAATGTCCATAGTATAGCATGTCATCCAACAAACATCCATAGTATAGCATGTCGCTCAAAAAAACGTCATAATATAGCCTTTGGTCCAGAAAATGTCCATAGTATAGCATGTCATCCAACAAACGTCCATAGTATAGCATGTCGCCCAACAAACGTCATAGTATAGCATGTCGCTCTAAAATTGTCATAGTTTAGCATGTTGCTCTTAAAACGTCATAGTATAGCATGTCACTCAAAAAATGTCACAGTGTAGTCTTTGGTCTAAAAACGTCATACTATAGCATGTCGCTCAGAAAACGTCCTAGTATAGAATGTCGTTCTAAAAACGTCTTAGTATCGCCTGTCGCTCCAAAAACGTCAGAGTATAGTCTTTGGTCCAACAAACGTCATAGTATAGCATGTCATTCAGAAAACGTCATAGTATAGCATGTCGCTCTAAAAATCTCATAGTGTAGCATGTCGCTCTATAAACGTCATAGTATAGCATGTCGTCCAACTAATGTCATGGTATAGCATGTTGCTCTTAAAACGTCATACAATAGCATGTCGTCCAAAAAATGTCATATTATAGCCTTTGGTCTAAAAACATCATAGTATAGCATGTCGCTCAGAAAACGTTATAGTATAGCATGTCGCTCTAAAAACGTCATAGAAAAGCCTTTAGTCCACAAAACGTTATGTCCCGGCTGTCTGAAGTAGGTGACGAGCAACACAAAAACAGTCCAAACGCTGGTTTACAGAGGGTTTGACGAGTATTTATTTGAAAGACTAAGTTTACAACAGCACAACATGTGAGGGGGTTAAAAGCAAATCGGTGATAGTAAAATAAAAATAAATAAACAGAACTAAAAGTGAACTTCACGTTGACATTGCTGGGCATTCCAACCAGGAACAAAGTAAAAGATAATCAATATGAAAAAAAACTCTTCCTGTTCACCTCTTAAAACCCAAAAACACACCGCAGTGGCACCCTAAACTAAAACTACCAATGGGTTCCCTGTTTTCCTTTCTGAACAATTCAAAGGTCCCTCTCTATTTCCCCACACATCCACCAACCACTGGAACACATCTCCAAAGTTCTGCCGGGCCAGCTCAGCTTCCCCTCAGAAGAAGTGCAACCACCTGCCAGATGAAGGAGCCTTTTGAGAGGCAGCTGACATCGTGATTGGACTGTGCTTTGGTCTGTTCCAATCCAGCTTCAGCTCCAGAGACGGCAGGTGGGACGAGTCAACGGAGGCCGGGTGGACGAAGGCATGAAGTTGAGTACAATACAGAAAACAACAGAGGAGTGCAGCGGCCCAGGGCCAGAACAAACAGAGTAGCATCGTATGTCTCTTAGAAAACATCATAGTATAGCCTTTGGTATGAAAAAACGCCATAATATACATCGTATATTGTACAAATAACAAGTCAAAGGAAGGAGACATACATTGTAGAATTGTAGTGACTGTGGGCTGACTGATTTACTGATTATCAGTATTTTATTTTTTTTACTGATTTATGGTAATAAATACATTTAAAAATGGCGCTACTTTTGCTCTGAACCATTATCTACCTGTGGTCGCTCTGTCTTCTGGAGTGATTTGATTGGTTATCCGTCACGAATAAAACTCCTTTAACTTAACATCTGTAAACAAACAAAATAGTATCAACAAAGTTTTCTGTTAGAGTTTGTGTTCTTCTAAGTTTAACTCTAAGATTTTAAATATTTTCATTTACTGCAAATGAATGTCTACTCCAAATGTTTCACTAATAATCATTATCAACCTTAAAAACCCACAAAACACCCCTCTATACTCAACCACACTTAGTACAGTCCGGTTCCCCCTTCTATAAATCTGCTTGGAATTGTCCACTTCCTGTTTGTCAAAGTGGCCTTCTACCTGGACAGGTTTTGTTGGAGCTCATGCAACAAATATTTTGGGTAACTGCACTTTAATATGGATGCATGACACTGAATTAGAGTCTCTTTTAATGACACTGAGTTAAGATGTGTAGCTCTGTCATTAAATAGTAAATTATTTCTCAGAATTCACAAAGAAAAGTCTGAAATGTTTGCTAGGTTAGCGTCCCACATGTTCTTTGGCTCAGCTAAAGCTAACTCTCTCCAACTTCTAGATCTCTTGAGTTGCTTGTTGTTAAAATATCTTGCTGTAGGTGCTGAAGCTCAGAAAGTCTGAGATGTTTGTTCAAAATAAGCTCATTCTCAAGTCTGATCTGAACTGTCCTCTTTTGTTTGAACTTTCCGTAAACTTAGGAGTTAATGACAGAGCAGCACATCCAGACTCAGTCTCATTTCTGTAGAGATTAATCTTCAGTGTCATTTATTGATGTTAAAGTGCAGTTTTTCAAATGTTTGTTGCACATGCTCCCGACCAAACCAGTCCAGGTGGAAGACGATGTGAAGAGAAAGCTCCAGAGGATGAATATCACACATTTACTTTGGAAATAAATGTCCTTTCATTAGACATTGTCATGCAAAAGTTGGATTTCCCTTTAATGATGTTCAAATGTTTTTTGAGTGTTTCGTGGATGTTGGTTTCTAAATGTTTTTTGACACTTGGCCCCAAAGATTAAAACCTTTTACGGCTCACAAGCTGCAACAACTCACACATTATCAACTATCTTTCTGACTAAACTAAGATAAAAAGTGAAAAACTGCCTGATTCCTGCATCATGAATGTAAATCTTATTGGTTTTTATGACAGTAAACTGAATATATTTGGGTTTGACATTTTATAAACCAAAACAAGAAATGAATTACTGGAGAAAACAATCAACAGATTAATGGTCAAAGAAAATGTGTTTTCCAACATGTATGGCTGAATTACTCCAACATTACAAGATACATACAATTTTAATTCAGTTTTATTTATATAATGCCAATTACGGGTCAAATTGTCTCAAGACGCTTTATTTTTATATTTTTTTGTCTTATTTAAAATATGACAAAGTAAGAAATTTAAACCTCTTGACTAATCCAATTTATTATTTGGTTTTTAAGAGACTAATCGACAATTAAAATAAGTTTCTCCACTAAAACTAATAAACATGATGTCAAATAGAAGGAAGAGTTTTAAATACTGCAGTCCCACGACGACAAGAATAAAGTTTGTCAACAAAAACTAAATCTGCTGGTGGATTCCATGAAAGTCCTAATAAATGATAATAAAGTGTGATACTAAAGGTTTGTGGTGCTAAAAATCTCCAAGTAAAGATATGAAGTTGAACATCTGGATGGAGGTTGATAAAAGTTGACCTCCCTTCATTTCTCTGGAGCGACTCCATGGATTTTATGGATGGTGGTTAAAGACCTGCTCTTCTAGTTGTCTTCCTTCTAGTCGCTGTAAAAAGTCAGTCCATCCTGGCTGACTTCAACACCTCTTCATGACAAGTTGTTCTGCCTCCGACCTGGTGGAAACTCCAGAAACTCGGGAAAACCTGTGGAGACTCGAAGAACTCGTGGAGACTCGAAGAACTCGTCGGGCGGGGGAAGGTGTGGTGGGCGGTGGGGGGAGGTGGGGGAGTAGAGGGGGGAGGCCGCCACCCACCTCCCCGCCTACTCTCCGCCCTGACTCCACCCAGACTCCGCCTTGGCCCTGCCCATGTGGTCACTTCAGGAACTACGATGTCAAAGGGACGACGAATTTATTTCTTTTTATATGATCTGTAGCTCAGTGAGTTAAGGATTTGCCTGTGGAGCTGCAGGTCGCCGGTTCAAGACCAGGCCCTTCTTAAATTTTTCTCAAAATCCTGACAAAGACAAAGAAAGAAAACTGCCAGTGGCTGGTCTTGAACCTGCAACCTTCCACTTGGTAGTCTGTCTCTTATCTCCCTGAGCTACTCGCTCAGATACTAATTATTCTTTTTTTTGCGCATTTATCATCTATTTTTTGTCGTTTTCGAGTTTTTTTTTTAACTCGAGTCTCGACTCGACCGTTTTTCTCAGGAGGTTGGACTTCAGCCTTTGTGCTGGAGGGTGGAACCCTCAGTTCCAAGACTTTCCAAAGCCTCCACACCTCCCGAGTCCTCAGGACCTGAGCTTTCACACAGTCTGAGGGCTGAAATTTCTAAGTCCCACAGTAGTTCTCTGTTAGTTTGAACCTTCAGACAGTCTGAGGCTGAATTTCTAAGTCCCAGTATTCTCTGTTAGTTTGAACCTTCGACAGTCGAGGACTGATATCTTCTAAGTTCCTGAGTAGTTCTCTGTTAGTTTGAACCTTCAGACAGTCTGAGGGCTGAAATTTTCTAAAGTTCTCTGAGTAGTTCTCTGTTAGTTTGAACCTTTCAGACAGTCTGAGGACTGAAATTTTAAAAGTTTCTCAGTACTTCTCTGTTAGTTTGAACTTTCTGGTTAACAGAAGCCTTAAAACTTGTGACCATGAGTCTTGATTTCACATTTAGATCATCCATCTGAGTTCTTCTCAGACCTTCACCTGTGGGTTTTTTAGAAATCCTCAACAAACTTTGATTCTCTTCACTGAACAGTAAAGTTTGTGGAGATCAGAAGGTAACATTAGTTTGATCAATGCCTTCAACTACTAGTAGACTTTATCTGGAAGCAGTTTTCTGAAATGAGTTCTTAGTAAATCTTTCCACAATCAAACCAAGAACATAGAAAGAGGAAACATTTGAAAAAACAACTTGATGTTTTCATTTCAGACTAGAAAACACTTTAAGATCTTTATCTGTTTTTGCTCTTTTGATCATTTTATTGCTTCTTCTGTTTAATTTGATCTTCTAAAGTTTAACTGGTGTCTTTTCAAATGTTTTGTCTTTAGTTTGATTCTTCTTAAATGTTTAGTTTTGCTCTTTTCTCACCTTTTATTCTTTTCTAATGTCTGATTTGATTTCCAAATGTTTTGTCTTTTTAATGTTTGTTTTTTCAAATGTTTTATCGGCTTGTTTGAAAAATTTCCTTTTCTTTCCCTGTGTTTAATTTTTCGATTAAATCTTTAAGGTTTTTCTTTTTAAATGTTTTACCACCTTTCAATGTTTAATTTTCTTTTTAAATGCTTCATTGTATTTTCTGTTTAATTCCTATTTAAAGTTTTATTGTCTTTAAGATTTAGTTTTCCAATTAAACATTTAATTTTTAATTCAATGTTTTGTATTTTTAAAGGTTTAATAATCTAATTTAATGTTTTGTATTTTTAAAAAAAGTTTAATATTCTTGTTTAATTTTATTTTTTAAATGTTTAATTATCTAAAATATTTAATCTTTAATGCTTCATATTTTTGTTTAATAAATTTTGTTTAATTTCATAATTACATGTTTTGTATCTTCTGTTTAATTACTTAATTAAATATTTTGTCAGTTTAATATAATTTAATTGTATTTAATGTTTAATTTTCTTTTTAAAAGATTTGGTGTATTAAATGCTTTTTTCCTTTGATTCAATTGCTTTTTTAAAATGTAGTTTATTTCTTTAATCTTTTTTTCTGTCAAGATTTTAACCTCAACCTTAGAAATGAAACAAACCCTTAAATCACAATGAAAATACTTCTGTTGTCACAATCATGAGTTAGTCAATTATGCAGTTTATCAATTCAACTTTATTTGTTTAGCACCTTTCACACAGATGACAAAACTAAACAAGCAAAGAGAAAAAACTATGCTAATACTATGATTAAAACAAAAAACATTTAAAAAAAAAAGATTTAACATGGTAATAAAATCTGTTGTGTCCAGGGGATGGAGGGAGTTTATTGAAGTCTTCTTGGGCTCACATGGCAAATCATTTAAAATATAAACTTTATATTCAGTCTAAGGAAACTGGAAACTGCAGAGTGACAGAAGAACCAACAATATCTCCTGTTTTCTCCTTTAATGAGTCGATTCTTGTGCTTTCAGACTAAAGAACTACAGACTCTTCACAACCTGCTCAAACTCTTGGTACAGGACCTCACCACACGGGTCAAGAAGGTTTCCATCTCATTTCTACTCTGAAGCTCACCTTCTCCTGCTCAAACTGCTGACAAATGTTTCTGCTGCTCTAAAGTCTGGTCTCCAGAACTTCCTAAAAACTCTCAAAGTCTCTTCTGCTGCAGGTTGCTTTGTAGAACTGTTCCAGAAAACCTCACTAAACCACATGGAGGGGCCTCAAGATAGTCGTCCAAATGAAACCATACAAAAACCAAACTAGTACAACCCAAACGCTAAAGTCTCCTGCAGCCTACCAGAGAACCTCTGAGAACAGAGAATCAGGACAGGAACTCTTACCTTCTGGACAACCAACGCTGGTTCACAACAAGAATACAGAATGTGTCTGACCAAAAACCTCTAAAGACTCACTACAGCCAAGATAAAGACACAACTCAGCTGCACCAAATCCACTAATCACTGACACATTAGCACCATGTGCTAACTGTGGCTAAAGAACCACATTTACCAAGACAACTATCCAGTACAAAGCCCTAAAACACACCAAGAAACACATTAAAGACGATTTTACTGCTGGAAGCTGCAAGCCAACGCCTAAAGAACAAACTAAAGCAACGGAGCCAAACCCAGTTCAGTGGTGAAAGCAGAGGAAATGTTTGTCTGCAGCCACATAAAGCAGGAAGACACTGAGCTGCTCAGGTGTTCCTGATAACACCAAGCAGCCACCTGGACAGCCAATAGGAACACAGCTTACTGGAAGTCCAGAGGGCTGGCTTAGTGAAGGAAATTTAGTTTAAAGTTGAGGCAGAAAGTTAACAAAGAAAGTTGAAAACCACCTTCTGATACCTGAAATCTCTGAGTTTTCACACAAAGAACGCCTGAACATGTCAAACTGGTTCCATAGTAGAACCGTCATTGTAAAAACGTCATAGTATGGTGTGTTGCTCAAAAAACATTACGACCCGGCTGTCTAGGGTCGCCGAGGAGCAACACAAAAACAGGTGGTATATTCCACCCAACATCCTCGAACATAAACTTAAAAAGTTCGTTCAAAGGAATATTCCACCCAAAATCCTTCAACGTAGACCAAAAAATCTTGGTGTAAAGGAGTATTCCACCTTAAATGTAGAGCTAAAGGATGGTTTGGAGTAATATTCTACTCTAAAATCTTCCAATGTAGACCTAAAACGTTTATCTGATGGTATATTCTACCCAACATCTTGGAACATTTACCTAAAAGGTTGGTTTAATGGTATATTCCCAGAAGAACCCTTGAACATTGGGCTTAATGGTATATTCCACCCAAAATACTTGTACATATACCAAGAAGTCAGTGTAAAGGAAATGTAGACCTAAAAGGATTGTTTAAAGGAATATTTAAACGATTACTTTCATTATTTAATAATCTGTTATCAGTCAGAACCCTGGCAAACTTATTTTCATCAGTTTTTTTTAGTGGAAGTCACAAATAAAGGAGCTCTTGGTTTTTCCCGGCGTTACTGAGTCCAAAGCTGCTGTTTCAACACAGAGACGTTCACATGCATCCACAAACCTCTCAGCACTCAAACACCCACAGACAGGCGGCCGGCTGGGCCGAGGCTCGGCGGCGTCCTCAGACCCACGAGTCGGGAAGTCGCTGAACTTGTTGGTCCGGTTTGAAGGCCTCCGTGTGGTCCAGTAGAAGTCCACGTAGTCGGTGTTGGCTTTGAACCGCAGCGACTGGCCGCCATCAGGTGGACCGGCTCGTCCTCGTAGGACTCCTCCTGTAGCCTTGAGGGAACCACAGGAACATTCAGTAGCTGTTGGAGTTCTTCCTGTCAGGCTCGTGGTAGAACGGCTCTGAAGAATCTTGTACTTGTCTTATCTGGAACAATCTAACAGCCTAAACTGTTAACAGCGGTGTAAAGAAGCAAACACACAGGCATAGATTAGGACACAAACTAGATTTATTTTAGAAAACAAATCAGCTTAGAGGCATTTGTTCACACATGTGGCTGAATAGGAGGCCGTCCAATCAGATTGGAGGTCTTCACTCTGTAGGTTGTTTGTTTGGTGAGACTCTTGGACCTCCATCAGCTGACATGGATGTTTGATGGTCTTCCTCTCTAGTGCCAGATGATTCATCCATGAATTCAGCAGCTACAGACTGAAATGAAGCTCATGCTGCCGTTATTGAATTCCTGTTCCAGATCAAATGTTCAGAGCTCACCTTGAATGCAGCCGTCTGCTGTCTGATAGTTTTTCTCATTGTAGTCTTCAATAAAGTCTTTTTCCTCATGTCAGGATGTGGTGAGACTCTTTCTCAGTCGCTGCAGACGTCCCTCATTGTGCATCTCCAGAGAAGAAACAGAAAAACTGGTCACTGCTTCAGCATCAAACGCTCTCCAGCATTGAGAGTGTTTTAGGAATTCATTCATTGTGTTGTGAACTTTGAAGGAGCAGAAACTTTACAGCTGCCAAAGATATGAGCTCCAATTCTGGATGTTTTAGGAAATGAAGTTCATCAAATGAACACTTGATTATTGCTGATAACTCTCATTAAATTACTGAAGAAATCTAACATAAAAACCTGTAAACTCTCAGGCAGCTTTTGTTGAAGTTTGTCTATAATTCTATCATCATGTTCTGGAACCAGGACTCTGCAGAAGTTCCTTCAATCAGATACTTGTGTGTTTCTATTTAAGGCCTCAGGTTTGAACGTACAGCAGAGGATTAGAAAGGAGTGATTTTAATGTTTAAATCAGTCCAGTAAATGTTTGGAGTAAAAATGATTAAAATTTTGATTTAGATAGATTTGTGTCAAAGAATATTGTAGAGTCTCACTTAACTATATCCAAATGAGTTCAGTGTATTTACATTTTATAGAATATTTGATTTCTTAATCTTAATACTGTAGAGTCTGACCCTAAATATTATAATAATGATGTAAATCTAAATAATAAATAATATTGCAGTGCAGAGTCATAAACTTTAATCAGTTAAACTTACATAATAAATATCACTGTACAATCTTAACCTGAACATTCATATTATTGAGGTAAATTTACATAAATCATGATATTCTAGTCTTAACTGGAATATGTCTAACATGAATCTTTTTGTATTGTGCTGATAAACAACAATAACCCGACTTTCAGATAATATTTATTCACTGTGTATTGGGTAGTACAGAAGTATTAGTACAGAATATTATTTCTTGTTTTATGTGTGGTAATTGGCAGTAAACATTTTAAGAAGTGGAAATTGACAGGGTTGTAATAGTGCTGTTCTTGCACAATATTTGTCACTTAATTGCCCTCAGGATGCTGTTGTTGAGCTACCAGTTTTACAGAACAGGCAGATGTTGCAGCTAATGATGTTGTAATTCACATAAACAAGGAAACAAGTCCATCATAATTTGAATGTTAACAGTCCAAAATGAAAAGGTCATATACAGCTTTCCTATTGGGTTAAAGAGCCAAAAAAAAAAAAAACATGAAAAAAAACTTTGTAAAAGCGAGAGGTCGGTAGCAGCTTTAATTTTTTCTTACAACCCCCCCCCCAAAATATCTGTTGTACCCCCTGTGCCCCCCCCCACTAAAATTAATCTGGATCCGCCCCTGTCTGACATGAAAGCTGGGATCGTTCTGCAGTTACTGTCCTCAACAAGCAGCAGGTGGCGCTGTGAGCTCCTTCCCTTCCAAAGCACAGGGGCTCAGTCTAGTGACCTGCAGCATCCCACTGTCTGATTAGAGGAGACCCACATCACTCCATGTCCAGACGGCAGATGAATCAAAGTCTCTGCAGATCCCGTCCTGCTTACAGAGCGGGATGGAAATGAAAATGTTTCTTCACTGTCACACTAAAATAAATCACTGCATTTAGCCTCTAGTTCAGAAACATATTTTGGGTATTTTAAACTCACTTTTTGTCTCTCCCACAATGTTGATTACAATTACATGCAAACGGGAAATTATGCAAATTAGGCGATGACATCATTTAGCGACTTCTAGTGACTTTTAGGACAGCCAATAGCTACTTTCCTTACTGAGGAGTTGGCAACACTGGTCAAAACATAAACGATGCCTCTTTCCCATCGTTGTAAGGTAGACAATGTGCTACAAGCCCAGTTTTATCAACAGTAGCTGTCTTTCAAGCTGCACGAATAACATTGATGTCTATGGAGTGAACAGGGACTGTGTGCAAATTGCAAAACTGCTGCAACAGCAAAGAGAGACACAAATATTCAATAGCTTCTCTCTGATACACTGTAGTGTCACCAGAATCACTGCAGCCTTCAGCTGGCTCCTGTTGACACCAATGTTATTTCTGCAGCTTGAAAGACAGCTACTGTTGATAAAACTAGGCTTGTAGCACATTGTCTACCTTACAACGATGGAAAAGAGGCATCGTTTATAATGTTATTGATGGTGGAATTCTGAATCTGTGAATATCTTTCCGATTTTACTGAACTGTGGCCCCAAGGAGCCGTGGTGGGCGTCCTTTATTTTCATTTCTGAAAGGTGGCAACCCTACTGCTCTGTGACTTAACTGCATTTTCGGGCGCATAAATCACACTTCCACCCATTTGTGCGTTTATAAAATTGTTACTCAACTACCCAGCTGCAGAACGTGCTGTCTGTGTGACCTTATTACTGTACTAGCGCTGTATTAGCGCGGCTAGCGCGGCTAACGCTGTATTAGCGCGGCGAGCGCTGTATTAGCGCGGCTAGCACTGTATTAGCGCGGCTAGCGCGGCTGACGCTGTATTAGCGCGGCTAACGCTGTGCTAGCGCCGTATTAGCGCGGCTAACGCTGTGTTAGCGCAGCTAACGGCATGCATTACAGCTTACTGACTCTCACAAAAACAAACCACATATAGGACAAAAAGGATTAATACACTCACTGAAGCGCCGTCGTTCATGCTGGTAGCCGTGGTTGATTCCGGTCTTGTGAGGTGAACCGGCTGCGTCACATGACCGGAGGAGCACCACGTGATTGGCAGGCCGTTGGTTCGATTTTGGCCAGGATCGATTGTTTACGCCTGAGTCCCCCGGACGTGAACAGCGAATTTTTTGATGGCGAATTTTGAACACTGAATTTTTTGATGGCGAATTTTGAACATTGAATTTTTTGATGGTGAATTTTGAACACATCGAATTTTTTTGATGGCGAATTTTGAAGACATTGAATTTTTTTGATGCCGAATTTTGAAGACATTGAATTTTTAAACTTTTTTTTCACAATTTTGATGAGCTAAATTCAGGCATAAAAAATTCATATACGTAATTTTGATGCAAAAAAATTCAAAGTAAGAAATTCAGCAGCTTTTAAAATTCAGAATCTGATGAGTCTGATTTGCTTCCATAGATTAACTGCACATCATTTACCAGCTGGCCTTTGTGATCGTTTTTGCCCCAGTTCCCCCTGCTAACCACACAAACTGCTCATTCGGATTTTGTAAGTACTAAAACTAACATTAATGTGCACAATTTTATTTAATGCTCTACTTTGAGTGAAGCGACCTCACAGTTTCTGGTCCCGCCGCACCCAAGCTCCGAACCAGGCCTGCAACGGGTTCCTTCAGTGTTCTGTATGTTTGGGGAGTGGATGTGTGTGTGTGTGGGCCCACAATTATAGGAAACGGTGTGTGACTTTTGTTCTGACTTTATATGAAACTGGCTTAAGAGGTATTTACCGACACCTGATTGATTGTTTAGAAAGGACATTTGATTTAAGAGGTATTTACAGGTACATGATTGGTTGATTTAAAAGGACATCATTTGATTTAAAAGTATTAAAAGGTACATTAAGTAAAAGGTGGTTAAAACTATTTAATTTGGAAGGTGTATTGTTTGATTTAATTTTCTCAGAGATTTCACTGAATTACATTTATTTTATTCTGTATGATTTTGTTTTTTTAATAAAATACCAGTGACAAATTATTGTAAAAATTAAATGTTGAGTTGCTGTGGTTCTTTAGTAGGTTAACTATATACATAAAGTGACACCGAACTCAGGCCCCATCCCATTGTACTAACCATTCAAGACATTAGTTTGAAGGAATATAACTTAACTCTATTATTTCCAAAGGATTAACACTAGAATGGATTAACAAAGTTTTTACTTGCCCAAAGAACAAAAATGGATACAAGCAGATCTAAATCTGGACCGAACGCCGTCCACCTCCTCCCTGGAGCAGAGCCCAGCGGGGCGTCGGTCTTCAGGTGAGCAGCCGGTGAGGCCGCACCGTCTGCTCTCCCCCTCCAAATTACATAGTTTGGGTGATTATTGCTCTTCTTAGATAAAAGCATAGTTCCAGTTAGGAGTCATATTAGAGGATTGTTATAAGAATTAATGTCTAAATGATTGTGTTGTGATTTAGGAGCTTATGCTACGCCCTTGCTGAAACTATAATAAAACATTTATCCTGCAATTAAAGTTAACAGATTGGAAATTCTATTTATTTTTATCATGATGACGAATTAATCATATATATCTTCTCAGTTTGTAAAAAGTGAGGTTATTGTGTGCATTACATCTAAAAGCGGTTCTGTCAGATTACCTAGTCGTTGGGGCCGAGGGTGGCCTTTTTTAAACTTATCCTTGGGGTTATCCGTTCCTTAACCTCTAAATTTAAACCTAGCAATTTACCAAGTGTAGAATGCGATGAGAGAAAAGCTGCCGTTAACAGACGTGACTGGTAATTAATTTGACCATTGGAAAGTGGCTACTCAGTTGAGTTAGTTGTCAGAGGAAGCAGGATAGGCGTGTGGATGGAGGCAGTTAGAAGCTAGGCGAATTTTCTCGCTAACCAGCTTAAATGTTCCTCAGATCTCATCTGGGTTGTACCATATGGGCTACGGCAACCGGACCCGTTAGATGGAGAGCTGGTCCAGTAATCCTCTGATAGTTTAATTAATTTATTTGTTTAATTCAGAGGATTTACTAATACCGTAGGATTCGACAACACATTTTGAGTCATTTTGGGGGATTTTTAATCATTTGAGAGAAATTCGGACTGATTCTGGATCGTTTTCCAGTCATTTTAGACTATTTTCATGTCACTTTGAACATGTTTTTGTTGTTTTAGATCATTTCCGGAATTTTTTCTGCAGAGTGGTCTGACACACTTTGTGTAGTTTAGTGTTTTCCAGAGTTTCTAGAAAACAAGAGGACGCTATAGTGAAATAAAACCAGTCCGGACGAGTTGCTGCTTCATTCACACTCTTAAAGCTGCCAACATATTTCTACAATCACAGGATGGTTTTCATCACACTGCTGTTTTCTTCTTGAACAGTTTCTACGTTCAGCAACACGTTAGAAAACACGACTTCCAGACTCCTGTTCGATACGTGGGTTTTTATTTTAGTACATTTTATATGAAAATAGTGTCGCAGACGTTCACAACAGGTTTTGCTGTACAACCGACAAGCATGTGGACGAAGATCTACAGAAAACGTGTCAAAGTTAAAGCAGACAGGAAGGAGTTTCAAAATAAAGCGTGAGGAGCAGCTGAGGAATGAGGTGAGAAATGAAACTGCATTTGGTTACGATGCTAAATATGGATAGAATAATAATAATAATATTCAAAGGTTAGGATCAAACTCTGAGTTAAATAAAACAGTTTGTACCGACGCTCAGATTTCCTGAACCACAGCAGCACCTGAACGCTCCGTAGCGTCGCCTCTAAACTCTTTTTACTCCACTTCCTGTCTGAAGGTTAAAACTGAAGAATTCAAAGATTTTATGTACAAAAAAATAAAAGTCACCATTTAAAACCAACAAACTCCCAAATTAAGTCATGATGCTCCGTAAAAAAACAACGTTCTGCAGAAGGAGGATTAAAAAAAAAAAAAAAAAAAAGACATGAAAAAGTTGTGCAGGAAAGAGTCTGTTTAGGTGTAAAAACGTTCCGATAAATCTACTGCTTCTCCATCCTCCGATTCTTCTGTTGCAGTTTAGAAAAGGTCAGAAACAGAAGATTGATGAGCAGAACTTTCAGCCGCCGTACCGTAGAAACCTGCAGGATTAAAGGTTCAAAGTGTCTGTAGTGGATCTAAATAGTGCCTCAGAGTCCAGAGATGCTGCTCCGCAAACCTCCAAACAGCTTAACATCCAGGAGAACCCAACTGGAGATCACTTCTGGTTTTGAAGGCTGAAGGATCACTTCTGGTTCTTCAGCCTTCAGGAGCAGATCTCTGGTTCTGTAGTGATGCTGTTAAATGTCCTACTGGCCTTAAAATGAACCCAAATTTACACTATTTAAACTTCACACCTTCAGGTCTCCATAAATCTTCTCAGCAAACAGAAGAAGAACCCAAAGCTGATCTCCAGTGGGTTCCTGTGCAGCGTCTCCATGGTAACGTCAGTGCTTCACTACAACAGTCCCTTATAAACATACTTACGTTAAAACAAACCAAACATCAGCTCCTGCTGCGTCTCTTCAATGATCTTTAGTCCCAAAGCTTCCTGAACCTCAGAGCTCCTACCCAGACATCGGCTCTTCTACGTGTTTTTCCCTTCGTCTTCTCCAGGAGTCCGTCCTGCAGCCGGACGTTCCTCCGGGCTGGAGGCTAGAGGTCGGGGAAGCGACTCGGATCTTCTTTGTAGTCGTTGGGAATCGTGAAAATCGAAGCGTCGAACTCGTCGTAGCGAAACTCCTGGAAAGTGACGGTGGCCGTGATGGTGGGAAAGACGGGAATGTCTGCAGGAAAAACAGGAACGTCTCAGAGACTCTACAACGCTTCTGAAGATCAAACATCAACAAACAGGAAATGAAAATAAAAGTCTATCTATCTATAGATGTAGAACTCACCCAGCTTTACAGGGAATCCAGGAGGAAGTTTCATCTGAACGAACTCTCTGAGTTTATTAAAGTGCTTGAAGGGAGCGATGACCTCCAGAACGTTCAGTAACCTGCAGAGAACCAGGAGACCATTAGAAGAACAGCATCTAGAAGGTTTCCGTGAAGGTAGAAACTGAAAAAATAGACTTTAAGAACTGAATGAATCACTATAAAGACAGAATTCCTGCTGATGGATTCTAGAAACGTGAAAACTCACGACTCGATGCCCAGAGGGAAGTCCTGACTCATGGCGATGGTGGCCTTGAAGTTCTTCTTGCTCTCCTTGCAGACCAGTTCTCTGCCCAGATGAGGAGCTCTGGGGGAAACAGGTTATTAATTATTATTAATTATGGGGTTTTAATCATAAACCAACAGCTCCACGGATCACAGCGTTCTGGTTAAAGTCTAGAGATGAGATGTTCTCCGGTGTGGAACCTGCCTCCCGTTGTCGGCTGTGATGTATTCCTCCCAGGAGATGGTGTTTGGAGCAGGAGGAGTCAGAGATTGTCGCCTCGCCGGCTGAAAAACACAAAATATTAAAGATAAGAAGCTAAAAACGTCTAAATAAAACCATCAAACCTTCTGGTCCTGAAGCTCTGAGGTTTTTACTCATTTCAAACCATCTTATTTTAAATAGAATTTGTTGTAAATTATTATTTTTCACATCTTAAAAAGATTCTGTAATTATTAAACCACGATTATAAACAGAATTATTAACAGCAGGAGGTTTATTAATGATGTCTAAAACTGTTTTTATCTTTAATAAATTTATTCCACCACAGTGATGTAATGTCCAGCTGTGGACACTACAGGGCGACCACGCACCGCTGAACATAAAAACACAAACACAATAAATACATAGAAGAAACATTAAAAGTAAGCATAAATAAACAGAAGAAATATTAAAACAAACATAAATAAATAGAATAAATGTTAAAATAAATATAAATAAATAGAAGAAATATTAAAATAAACATAATAGAAGAAATATTAAAATATAAATAAATAGAAGAAATATTAAAATAAACATAAATAGAAGAAATATTAAAATAAATATAAATATATAGAAGAAATATTAAAATAAACAAATAAATACCTATAATAATACTAATATCAGTAATAATAATAATTTTTTTAATTGTCAGTTTAAGATGGAAAAAATTGAAACTGGATCATTTCATAGTTTTTTTGTGGTTGAAAAATGAAAACTGAGCTGTTATCTGTTTTTTATTCTTTTTGATTTAAAACTAAAACCAACCCTGAGCATAAATATTTCATATTTTATTCAGTTTAAAACAGAAAAAAATGAAATTGAACCATTTTCTAATAATTTGTTGTCAACATAAATAAGAAAACTGAGCTTTTCTCATTTTTTTTTCACTCCAGTAAACAGAAAAATGAAAAAAAAAGCCCCGTTTTCTGTTTCTTTTCTTTTTTGATTTAAACCAGAAAGTCTGATATCGTGTTTTTTGGTTTAAAACGTTTTTTTTTGTTTGTTTGTTTTTTTTTAAAAGAACTGGGTCTATTTTGTTGGGGGGGGGGGGTGTTTAATTGGGAAACAGATTCTACTTTAAAACTTGGGACTTTTTGTATTTCTGATCATTAAATCAGCTTCAAACTGGATTCTATAAACCTGCAGAAGCTTCGTCTTCATAGAAAATAATCGGAGTTTGTTCCACTCAGGAAAACTTCTGCTTCAGCGTCAGTTTATTTGAACCTCAGACTCGGAGTCAAACTGTTTCCTCCTAAAACCGACTTCCTGCTGAAACAAACTCATCGTTTCTTCCAGAGTTCGGGTTTGGAAGCTGGAACCAGAAAAACGTTCTGAGACGGTTTATCAGGTTTATCGCTGTTTTCCTGCTGAGTTCTGGTTCTGATCTAGACAGTTTACCGTCTGCTGGTCCCTGAGGCTTTAGGGTTCATCCATGACATCAATAGAGTGTAAATCCCTCAACACTGAGCTGAATACCAGACTGAGTCCATGGAGTCAACATCCTGTCCACACATCACCCAAAACAAGTTCTGGAAAACATTCCGGCTCAGTTCTGAGGATTTCATGTTTTCACTTCTGGAATTTTTGTCTTTTCACCTTTGAAAAACAGCTGAGAGACTTTTTCATGGTTCAATATCTCCAGAAATAAAACTCTCCTTGAAAATGGAAAACTTTTTAAAGAAGAACAAAACCTATTGTTCCATTTTTTCTGCCATTTTGACCTGAACCCCAAATAAAACGTCTCAGAACTGACCAAAATGTCAACAATTAATTATTATTAGTCCTTAAAAATGGGGGGAAAAAGTGCAAAAACCTCCAATCCAGGTTGGTCTAGTGTCTCCATAAAGTTCCTGTCAGTGTATATCTATGGATGGATCCATATTTCTACTAAAATACAGTCTTTGGTTCCCATTTCTCCAACTGTTGAGACTCTAACATCAGTAGAATCTGATGGGTTAAAGTTTAACATGAACTTTCTTTAGACACAACACCAGCTTTAATATTTGACTACTTTTGGACAGTTTTCACTCATTTTGTGCAAGTTTCAACTCACCTCAGACTTAAGGTGAGCGTTTTGATAACTTTTGATCACCCATGCCTGGAGTACATCCTGGCCGAATTTCAGCTCTGTCGGTGTTACCCTGTTTGAGTTTATAGCTTTTGAAAATGTACAAAAATGAGCCAAAATCGTCAAAACGTATGACATATAATTCAAAATGGCCGACTTCCTGTTGGGTTTTGGGCATGGGTGTCAATTACATTTTTGTGTGTCTTGATGAGTTACATAAGCCTACCAAGTTTCATAATTCTAGCTAAAACGTACTGGCCGTAGTAACTGTTTGAAATTTTCCAGGTGGCGCTATGGAGCCATTTTGCCACACACATGTGCAGTTTCCCTAAAATATCAAATGGGCTGCCGGTCCAGATATGTGTGGTAATTTTGGCGAGCATTTGAGCATTTTTAACCTGTCAAAAAGTACTTTGTTTATTACGGCAACGATGCGTTGCCACGGCAACAGTGTTTTACGAATCGTCAAAATCTTCACACCGAGGCATCATCTATGCGTGACTACTGAGCTGACCAATTTTCAAGATGATATAAGAAAGTTTCTGGAAATGGTAGGTGCAAATGTAATGACGAATACTTCCTCTTGCCAATAGGTGGCGCTATGAGTATTTCTAAATTCATGAGTGTGGATGTGTTCAGAACCGGACTGGTGTCCATCACATCAAGTTTGGTCCAGATTGGACCATTTCCAGCTGAGATATTAATAATTCAATTTTCATGGCGAGAAATCGAAATTCGCCGCGCCGCCACAGACACGCCCTTTGATGACGAGCCACCATTTTCTCTGGGAATCATCATCAATGTGTTCTGGCTTATGTCACCAAATTTGAGGAGAATCTGATCAACGTGCTAAGAATAGTACCTCAAAATGTGAAAAATGTCTATTTCCTGCTACCACAAGGTGGCGCTATGACTGTGAATGTATATAACCACATGGATGTTATCAGGGCTGGACATTGATCACACATGTATAATTTCAGGCAGATTGGAGCATGTACAGCTGAGTTAGACACCACTTCCTGTTTCATGGCGAAAGATGCAGTTTTTGATGAGTCGCCATGGCCACGCCCTTTGAAATGAGATGAAAACTATGATAAGTTTTCATCAGGAAGCAGTGTTGCATACATTTCCCAAATTTGAGGTCTCTCGGAGTTATCCCTGATGAGTTATTAATTTTAAAAAATTTACAGCTAATCCAAGATGGCCGACTTCCTGTTGGGTTTAGGGCGTGGCCATGATTGACTTTTTCGTGTGTCCTGACGTGCTGCATAAGCATACAAAGTTTTGTAACTGTAGATGAAACAGTCTGGCAGTTGGCCTAATGACTACGTTTTGCAACATTGTAGGGGGCGCTATGGAGCCATTTTGCCATACACATGTACAACGCCCATAAAATATCAAATTTTTCGCCAGTCCTGATGAGCATGCCAAGTTTGACGCATTTTGGGGTATGATAAGGCCGCCAAAAGTACAAGTCTTTCGTCGGAAGAAAAAAGTATAATAATAATAATAATAAACCCTAGCATTCCAATAGGGTCTTCGCACCGTCGGTGCTCGGACCCTAAATATCCTAAAACTGGAATCTTGTCTGGTCAAACTTCAACACATCAGATTCTACTGATGTTAGAGCCTCAACAGTTGGAGAAATGTGGACCAAAGACTATATTTTAGTAGAAACATGGATCCATTCATAGATATACACTTACAGGAACTTTATGGAGACACTAGACCAGCCAACGTTTTGTTCTAAAATAACAGATAAATAAAGTGTGAGCAGAATCTGAGGAACGTTTTTCCCGGATTGTGTCTGAACTGAATCAGCTGTTTCCTGCATCACCTTCCTGCAGGTTAAAAGAAAACCTGTCTGGACTAAAACTGTCCCTGAGTCGGCAGGAACGCCTCCAGGACAAAGACCAGCCGAACAATCAGAACAAACCAGCAGGTAGGAGGTCTGTGTTGGAAGCAGAGCGGCTTTGTTCACGGCTTTATGCTGCTGTTTAGAACCAACCTGCAGAGTAACATCTAGAACAGGGCTGGAAAACATGCGGCCCGCGGGCCAAAAGCGGTCCTCCAGAGGGTCCAATCCGGTCCTCAAAGTGTAAAAACTCCAGAGAAGACATTAACTGCAGATTGTAAATTAGTACAACTATAAATTTAAAATCAATTCTAGACCATGACAAGTTGTTCTGATCAGAAAGTAAAATACTAGATTGTTCATTGTTCTTTGTGTCTCACTTTTGTAATATTTTGTCTTATTTTGTGTTTTTTTTGTCGTTTTGTTTCTCGTTTTTGTCGTTTTGTTTCCTTTTTGTCTCACTTGTGCTTTGTATCTTTTTTTTGTCATTTTGTGTTTTTTATTTGTTGTTTTTGGGTCTCATTTTTGTAATATTTTGTCTTGTTTTTGTTGTTTTTGTCTTTTCTTGTCTGACTTTTGTTGTTTTGTGTTTCCTTTTTTACTCGCTTGTGTTTTTTGCCTTTTTTTGGATTTTGTGTTTCGCTTTATTCATTGTCTCATTTTTGTCTGTCCATTTTTTGTCTCTTCTTTTAAGTGCCATTTGCCCATTTTGTGTCTCATTTTTGTAATATTTTGTCTTGTTTTTGTTGGTTGTTTTTAGTCTGACTTTTGTCATATTGTTTCTCGTTTTTGTCATTTTGTGTTTTGCTTTATTTGTTGTTTTGTGCATCGTTTTTGTTGTTTGGTGTTTTTTTGTCGTGCTTGTGTAGTTTACTATTTTTTTGTTGTTTTCTTTTTTGTCATTTTTGTCTTGTGTCATTTGTGTGATTTTTTTTCATTTTATTTCTCATTTTTGTCATTTTGTTTCTCAATTTTTGAATATTTTGTCTTGTTTTTTGTCATTTTGTTTCTCATTTTTGGCATTTTTTGTCTAATTTTTGTGGTTTGTCCATTTTTTGTCACGTTCTAACCTTTTTGTCTAATGTTTTGTCTCTCTTGTTTTGTTCTATGTCGTTTGTATCCGGTTTTGTCATTTTGTGTCTAATTTTTGAAGCATTTTGTCACATTTCTGTTGTTTTTTTTGGTCTGACTTTTGTTGTTTGTCTCATGTTTTTGTCGTTTGGTGTTTGTCTCGCTTGTGTAGTTTGACTATTTTTTGTTGTTTTGTTTCTTTTTTTGTCATTTTTGTCTCTTCTCGTCATTTGTGTAATTTTTTGTCTTGTTTTTGTTCACTTTTGTGTTGATTTGTAACTTTTTAGCGCATTTCGTTTGTCTCATTTTTTGTCATTTTTTTCTCGAGTTTGTCGTTTTGTGCCTTATTTCCGTAATATTTTGTCGTGTTTTTGTCGTTTTTTGTCTTTTTCTAGTTGCTTTGTCTCATGTTTTTGTCATTTTGTTTCTTTTCTTGTCATTTTTGTCTCGTTTGTATCATTTGTGTGATTTTTCTGAAATTTTTTGTCCATCTTTTGTTCACTTTTTTGTTTCGTTTCATGTCGTTTGTCTCATCTTTTGTCATTTTGTTTCTCTGTTATCCTGTGATTTTACTGCTCGGGCCCACTAGAGCTCAAACGGTCCTGAATGTGGAACCTGGACTAAGACGAGTTTGACTCCCCTGATCTAGAACAAACCGTGGCGACAACAGGAGGTTCTACTGAGGACCAGTAGGTGGCGGTGCAGGACTCCAGCATGCAGAGTGGCTCACAGTGAAGGTTCAGTGACAGACTTTCATTCTGGTTTCATGTCAGAAACAAATCAGAAACCCAGACAGGAATGTTTCCAATAAACCCTGCAGAGTTTCAGGAAGTTTGTTTCTGCAGGATTTATCTGTACGGCGGTGAGGTGCTGAGAGGTTTACGGCTGCACGAGATCAGAAACACCAACGCTGAGATGATTTCTGTCACAAATAAACGGAGAAAATACAGGAATCTACAGCAGAAAACTCCAGTAACTCCTAGAACGAGTCTGTAGGGGAGTTTATCTGCTCAGAAGATAGAAAATAAACTTAAAAACTCTTTACAAACTAAATTATTCCACTAAGAAAGAGTTCTTTCAGTCAAAATCAGCACAAAAAGATGGAAAATGACAGAAAAGAGACACAAAAAGAACAAAACCGCTGCAATCAGATCATAAAAATTCATTAACACAAATGCAAAAAACTGAAAAAGACAAATAAATGGAAAAGAAACACTCAAGTTATGTTCACTGTTGATAATTCTTTGGAAAAAAATCAATCAGCTGTTTGGTTTCAGTGTTTTTAAAAGTCTAAATGTTCCGTTTTGCCCAAACACATTTAGTTTACAGTTTAAAATTACAGCAAAAAGACATAAAAAGCAAAAAAACGGCTGCAAACAGAACAAAAAAAATCAACACAAACCTAAAGAAAAAAGAGAAAAAGACAAATTAATGAAGAAGAAACATTTAAGTTATGTTCACTGTTGATAATTTTCTGGAAAAATCAATCAGCTGTTTGGTTTTAGTGTCTCCAAAAGTCTAAATGTCCAAAGATGTTCTGATTATTCTACTGATAGAGTTCTTTTAGTCAAAATCAACACAAAAACATAAAAAAAAAAAACTATGTCAAGCAAAAGGCTGCAAATGGAACAAAAAAATCTACACAAACATTAAGAAAAAAGAAAAAAAGACTTAACGAAAAAGACACAAAATCAGCGCTGCAGACTTTCTACCAAAATCAATCCTTTCAACTGACTGATTGATTATTAGAGTAGTTGGTGATTAATCATTAGTTATTGGTTTAAATGTCAGAAAATGTTGAAAAGGGTCGATCAGTTTCCTCGTATGTCTTGTTTTGTCCAAATATATTCAGTTTATCATCACATAAAAATAAAGAAATCAGAAAATATTCACATTTAAGAAGCTGCAGTCAAAGAATTTAGACTTTCTATCAATAAATAATTCAAACTAATTGATTATCAGAGTACCTGATGGTTAATAAATCCATTGTTTGGTCTCTAAAGTGCTAGAAAATGGTGAAAAATGTGAATCAGTTTCTTCAAATATCTGGTTTAGTCCAAATATATTAAGTTGACTGCCATAGAGGAGGTGAGAAACCAGAAAGTATTTGATTATTCTACTGATAAAGAGTTCTTTTAGTCCAAATCAACACAAAAGACAGAAAATTACGTTAAAAAGACACGAAAAGCAAAAAAAAAACGCCTGCAAACGGGACAAAAAAATCTAGACAAAAAGAAAAAGAGAGAAAAAGATTGAATTAATGAAAGAGATTGAACAGAAGAATGTTCACTTTTGTCCAAAGATCTTCAGTTTAATGTCAAAAAGAAGAGAATTTTTTTTATTTTTTTTTATTTAAATATTCAAATTTAGGAAGCTTAAATCAGAGAATTTGTTTTTTTCAATATAATTTCTTAAACCTCTGCGTTTAACATCGTTCAGAGCTTTGTGTTTCTGATTTAAATGGTTTAAATGGTCTGATGTTGGTATCTAACAGCTATATAGGTTGGTTTCCATCGATCTGACTCTCCATCTCAGTGTGGGAGCTGAACCATGCTGCAGCCCAGTGAGGTTCTGAGGTTTATCTGAGATGTTCTGGTCCTACCCCGAGGTTCCAGCGGGACAGAACCGTTTCTGGACTGGACTGCTGGTTTGGCTGTAATGAACATGGAGTTTATGGACACCCTTAAACTCACTGAGTCCTGGTCTGATGATGGTAAACTACCTGCAGCTACAGTCTGAATGCTGCATCTCACATTTAGTTCACACTTTATTTATTTAGATCCAAAACTAAGTTCTGTAAAATACTTTGGCAGAATTCTGAGAATTTGATATTTGGTGAGAACTCAGAATAGTTTCATCAGATCTAAAAGATGGAATGGATCCAACACAGGACACATTTTTAATTATTGGGATATAAAAATGGAAAAAAGTGCACAATCTGAGTGTGGTCTAGTGTCTCCATAAAGTTCCTGTCAGTGTGTATCTATGGATGGATCCATGTTTGGACTAAAATACAGTCTTTGGTCCACATTTCTCCAACTGTTGAGGCTCTAACATCAGTAGAATCTGATGGGTTAAAGTTGGACAAGACAAGGTTCCAGTTTTTAGATGTTCAGACTAAATGTTGAAATGTTGATGTGGAGTCAGTGGTAGGAACCAGAACCTGGAGTTCAGAGAGGTCTAGATGTTCATGGAGGTCTAGATGTTCATAGAGGTCTGGATGTTCACGGAGGTCTAGATGTTGGTGTTCATAGAGGTCTAGATGTTGGTGTTCATAGAGGTCTAGATGTTCATGGAGGTCTAGATGTTCATAGAGGTCTAGATGTTGGTGTCCATAGAGGTCTAGATGTTCATAGGGGTCTAGATGTTGGTGTCCATAGAGGTCTAGATGTTGGTGTTCATGGAGGTCTAGATGTTGGTGTTCATAGAGGTCTAGATGTTAAAATGTGTCCTCTGCTGGATCCATTCAATCGTTCTGATCAGATGAAACTATTCTGTCTGTTCTCACCAACTTTCACGACTGTTTTTGTTTTATTTCTGGAGATACTGAACCCTAAAAATGGCTTCATGGGTTTTTTTTTAGGATAAAAATGTAAAAATGTCCACGTCTGAAAACAACAATGTTTTACAGAACTTTAATTGAGACATTCATGAAGACTGAACTAAATCTGACCAATTGCAGCACCATGTTTCTGCTGTATTCTAGGACCTTAATGTGGACGTTAACTGTAATATCTCCCATCAGCTCTGGACTGAAGCTCTAAACGTCGACCTTCTGGTCTCCTCATCGACCGACTCACCTCGAAGTTCTGCTCGATGAGGTTTCCTCCTTTGCTCAGACTCTCCATGATGGCTTTGTTCCTCAGGATGTCCTCCTCGCTCAGATGTTCTCTCCTCTTCCTGGACTCCAGAACCAGGCCGTTCACCGAGTAGAAGTCGGCTAGGAAGTTTCCCACGCGCTCCTGGAGTCAGAACAAACAGCCGCTAAGCCTCCCGCCGACCAACAATTTCCCTTTAAGACACGTCTAACTGTCTCAGAGTCTGTCTGTGTTGTTTCTAACCTGAAGCCCATCACCTGCAGCCACCCACCGGCAGGACAAATATGAAGGTTCTGAGGATCTGGATTTACCCTCCAGATGTACAGAACACGGTTTATTATGGAAAACATACCAAATACACCCAGAAACCGAGAGTTTAACTCATCCCTGACATGTTGCTGTTTCATCTGTGATGAATCATTACGCAGGAAATCAACTAAATCTGAAAAAAGACGACATTTAAATTTTCATATAACCTGGTCAAAACAAGGTAGAGCAGATTAAAGGTCTAACTTTGTCCAACAGTTTGAAGTTTATCTGATGGCCACAAATCTTTTTCTCTGGTTTCGAGTCTTTTTGGACATTTTATGTGTCTTTCTGTACAAGTTTCAAGACATTTCAGACAGCTATTGAATGGTTTTGAATTATTTTGGGGAAGTTTGAATATATTATCGACTGGTTTTGAATCATTTTGGTCAAGTTGAGGTATTTTGGAAAGTTTCTGTCATTTTAGACACATTTCAGTCTTTTTGAACAAGTTTTGAATTGTTTTTTGAATTGGTTTGGACAAGTTTCGAAGTTATTGTCATTTTAGAAACCTGTGGGTTATTTTGGACACATTTTGAATCGTCTGAGACTGTTTTTGTGTCAATTTGGAGATGTTCCACGACATTCTGGGAAAGTTTTGAATTGATTAGGACAAGTTTCAAGTCAGTTTTGGGGAAGTTATTGTCATTTTGGAAACTTCTGGGTGATTGTGGACACATTTTGGGTCAATTTAGAGAAGTTTCAAGACATTTTGGACAAGTTTTGAGTTAATTTCATGAAGTTTTAATATATTTATATAATATATTAAACTTTGATTAATTTTTGTTGAGTTTTGAGGCATTTTAACAAACTTTTTGTCATTTTAGACAAGTTTTGGGTCATTCTGAACAAGTTTTGAATTGTTTAGGACAGGTTTCAAGTAATTTTGGGGACATTTTTGCCATTTTGGAAACCTCTGGGTTATTTTGCACATATTTTGAATCATTTGAGATATGTTTTCTGTTTCTTTGTTGTTTTTTTCAATATATTTTCGACAAGTTTTGCATCATTTTGGTTTTGAGGCATGTTATGGAAGTTTCTGTCATTTTAGACACATTTTGGATCATTTTTAACTAGTTTTGAATTGCTTAGGACAAGCTTCCTGTCATTTTGGGGAGATTTTTTTCATTTTGGAAACCTCTGGGTTATTTTGGACACATTATGGGTCAATTTAGACCAGTTTCACAACATTTTGGACAAGTTTTGAATAATTTGGGGGAAGCGTTTGTCATTTTGGAGCTTCCTGGGTAATTTTGGACACATTTTGAATTGTTTTGGACATGTTTTGGGTCATTATAGAGACGTTTCAAGACATTTTGGACAAGTTTTGAGTTATTTTGGTCAAGTTTTAAATAGTGTTTTTGAATTGTGCTGGGGACATTTTGTCATTTTGGAAATCTATGAGTAATTTTGGACATGGTTTGGGTCAATTTAGAGAAGTTTCTAGACATTTTAGACAAGTTATTTTATTATTAAGAATTATTTTGTTCGAGTTATGAGGCATTGTAGACACATTTTAAGTCCTTTTGAACAAGTTTTTAATTGTACAGCTTTCGAGTCATTTTGGGGAAGTTATTGTCATTTTGGCAACCTCTGGGTTATTTTTGGCATATTTTGAATTGTTTGAGTCATGTTTTGGATCAATTTAGAGAAGCTTCGCAACACTATGGACACGTTTTGAATTGTTTAGGACACATTTTGAGTTTTGGGGAAGTTTCAATATATTTATACAATATATTAAGTTTTGATTCATTTTGGGCAGGTTTTGAGGCATTTCATGGAAGTTTTTGTTTTTGTTGTTTAGACATATTTTGTGTCATTTTAAACTAGTTTTGAATTGTTTAGGACAAGTTTTGAGTTATTTTGGGTAAGTTTAGTCACTTTGGAAACATCTGGGTTATTTTGGACATGTTTTAAATCGTATGAGTCATGTTTTGGGTCAATTTAGAGAAGTTTCAAGACATTTTGGACAAGTTTTGAATTGTTTAGGTTTGAGTCATTTTGAGGACGTTAATGACAATTCTAAAACAGTCCATTAAAAGTGATTAATCTGGATCCATCTCTATGGACTTCAAGGACGTGGAACTCTGGAAATATTCCCAGTATGAAGGTAGAACTCTGATCATTGATAAAGCTACTGGAGATGAAGAACCAGATGTTCTGAGGAGGTTCTGGGGGAGGACTGATGGCTTTCTAATGGAATGATTCTAATACTTTGCTTCCATGTTTTCTTTTACAGTAAAGGGGATCAATAACTTTATGTTCCTGTAGTTTCACAGAACAGAGAACATCCAGCACATTAAACCCAAACCTCATAGTGTTTCATCCCTTTGTTTTTGTCGATATTGTTTCCAGTGGATGTTTTCTGTTGCCCTTTTCTTCAAAGTATTCCTCAGATTCCCAACCTTCTCTGTCTGGGACGCTTCACTCAAAATTCCAGACCCAGGTGGGACTGCAACCTTTGGCGGGTTCATAAAGCTTTATGTTCTCACCGTCTTGTCCTCCCTGAACAACCAGCCGGTCTGAGCTCTGGAGAAGGTGATGGATTTGGTGGAGAGAGTCGCCGAGTAGACGTCGCTGCTCATCAGGATGTCCACTTCTTCTTCTGTCTCCATCTCAGACTCCTGGAAACACAAACCAGAGTCAACAAGAGCAGGAGGCTCAGAATAAAGCAAGGAGCTGCTTTATTTCCATGTAGAGTACAACCAGAACCAGGATAGAAAAAACACAGATGAAAAAATCTTTTCTTTTAGCAGATATCATCTTTGTATGTCCAGTTAGGAACCCCAGAGTCTCGAGCTCTGAAAGTACTATGTTTCTTTTCAATGTGAGATGCAGAATCTGACAATCTGCAGATAACTTTAAATTTCTCCAGAGTTACTAAAAAATGTCTAAAATGTCAATAATAAATAGTTACTGGCCCTTGAAAATGGCTGTCAAAAACTATGGATCCATCTATATATCTATGGATGGATCCATATTTCTACTAAAATCCAGTCTTTGGTCCACATTTCTCCAACTGTTGAGGCTCTAACATCAGTAGAATCTGATGGGTTAAAGTTGGACCATACAGGGTTCCAGTTTTTAGATGTTTAGACTTGAAATCTGTCCCAAAAATAATCGAAATTGTCCAAAATTGCTTGAAATTCATCCAATATAACTGTCTAACACTCCTTGAAACGTGTACAAAATGACACAAATTTGTCTGAAATAAGAGTTCATAATCCCTCAAATCTGTCCGAAATTACTCATAATTTGTCTAAAATTGCTCAAAATGGTCCCAATTAACAATAACGGACAATTATTGGATCTTGAAAATGGAAAAAAAGTGCAACATTTTCCAATCCAGTGTTACAATCCTTGACCAAAATGAATTATCATTAGTCATTGAAAATGGAAAAACATGCAAAAATCTCCACTCCAGGCTGGTCTAGTGTCTCCATAAAGTTCCTGTCAGTGTATATTTATGGATGGATCCATATTTCTACTAAAATACAGTCTTTGGTCCACATTTCTCCAACTGTTGAGGCTCTAATATGAGTAGAATCTGGTGTGTTGAAGTTTGACCAGACAAGGCTCCAGTTTTAGGATATTTTGACTTTATATCTGTTTAAAATGACTCAGAATTTGTGAAAAACTGGGCTCATTTTCATGTTTTTTGGTTTAAAATGGATATTCAAAATCTGCTTGTTTTCCTGAGTTTTTATTTTTGTTATTTGATGTGAAACAGATTTTACTTCAGTATCCAGACCGCTGTCTTCTTCTTATTTCACAGTTTCCTTCTTCTACACTTAACTGAATGATGATTTAGTCCAGATTATCTGTTGACTTTACACGTGCACATTTTTAAACCTAATTTGTTGGTTATTTAAAGACTTTTCTCTGGTCTTTTAGAAGATGCTGTAATTATTTCCCCACTGATAAATTTCAAACTGAATTACTGATGCTGAAGCCTGCTGTGTTCGCTCTGGAAACAGGAAACCACAGCAGCAGGTAGTCTAGTTATTATTGCTGTGTGACCTGAGTGTTCCTCCCATGAATAATAAGAATACACGGAATCATCTGGACTGATCTCCAGCGATGTGATCCAACCATGTTGGTGTCAGAGAAATAAACCTTAAAAACCACAGATCAGGTTGAATAGGATTGAATATGATGATTCATGGTCTTCAGATATGTAAACTGTTCTGACCTTTGTCTGGTTTTGCCCTCAGGCCAGAAGAAATGGAAACACCTGATATGTTTTTTTTATTCTAAATCACTGAGGGAGCTTCTAAATTTGAACTGAGTCATTCAATATAAAATCAACCAAACAGGACTAAAGTTCCCTCCAGAACCTCCTCAGAACATCTGGTTCTTCATCTCCAGTAACTTTATCAATGATCAGAGTTCTACCTTCATCCTGGGAATATTTCCAGTGTACGTCAGGTTCTGTCAGATTAGTTTGATTCTACTTTTATTTCTCTCAGACCTCGTGGTGTATCCGCTGGTAGACTTTCTGCTCGTTGTCCAGAACTACGAAGGACTCGGAGGGGACGGCGTTGCCATTGAAGATGAAGCTGAGATCGCCTCGCTGACACTTCATGTCTGTGAAGTCTATGAGGGTCGTATCCAGTCTGCAGATACACAAAGAGACACAAAAACAGAGTTCAGAGTCAGAAATGTGCAGGAGAAGGTTTAGTTTTGGATCCAGTTAACACAGCGTCAGGAGGAAACGGTTTTTATGCTAATCGCTGTTTGTTGAGCGGTGGTTTTATCCTGGGAGGGACAACAGGACCGATGCTGAAGCTGAATGTAAATGAAGTCACTGTGACAGTTTCCCTCTCTGTCTGTAAACTCCAGGATAATAGGAGGACATTCTGAATACCAGATGAGAAGCTGGGAGCAGTTTCACAGAATAATGACGAGCTGCATATCAAGGCCAGCTCACACACACAGCATTCAGTCTGCAGATAGATTCCACTGATAGGAAACCAAACGTAGGAGCTCCTGACTGTGAGCTTTCTGCATGTTCATGTATGTTAGAAGCACAGGAACAGGGATTATAGCTGCAGATTTAATGTTTTGTATGATTTTAAACTGAACCACAGATCAGTTCACAGAAAACTTCAGCTCCATCTGATTTCAACCTCTAGTTAACAAAACTCAGTCAGTGATGGAACACTTAGCATGTTGTAGGCTAATTTTAGCATTAGCTACTACTAAAGGAGGGTCCTTAGAATTAGCATGTTATTAGCACTGAAGAGTCTAAACAATTCTGTGAACATTCAGAGAATACTCCTAGAGTTGTGCCTAATAATAATGTTAGCCAAATAAGCCCACAACATCCTAACTCTAAGGATTTTCATATAGTTGTAGCTAATGCTAATGTCAGCCTACAACATGCTAACTCTAAGGATCCTCCTGTAGTTGTAGCTAATGCTAACAGTAGCCTACAACATGCTAACTCTAAGGATCCTCCTGTAGTTGTAGCTAATGCTAACGTTAGTCTACAACATGCTAACTCTAAGGATCCTCCTGTAGTTGTAGCTAATGCTAACAATAGCCTACAAAATGCTAACTCTAAGGATCCTCCTATAGTTGTAGCTAATTTTAACATTAGCCTATAACATGCTAGTTCTAAGGATCCTCCTGTAGTTGTTGCTAATGCTAACATTAACTTACAGCATGTTAACTCACAGGATCCTCCTATAGTTATAGCTAATGCTAACATTAGACTACAACATGCTAACTCTAAGGATGTTTCTATAGTTGCAGCTAATGCTAACATTAGCCTACAACATGCTAACTCTAAGGAACATCCTATAGTTGTAGCCAATACAAATTTTAGCTACATTAGCCTACAACATGCTAACTCTAAGGATCATCCTATAGTTGTAGCCAATGCCAATGTTAGCTACACTAGCCTCCAACATGCTAACTCTAAGGATCCTCCTATAGTTGTAGCTAATGCTAACATTAGCCTCCAACATGCTATCTCTAAGGATCCTCCTATAGTTGTGGAGATCATCAGTAATCTGGGTGCTCATCAGTGCATGAAGACTCGAGTGTTCACTCTTAAAGCAGCTGGTGGACTGAGAGGCTCATTCTGATTGGTTCACATGGGGGCAGTGAGGGGGCGGGACTACAATGAGCTGGAACATTATTGGTTCATCAGTAGAATTGAATAAAGTTCTACCTGGTTCGTAAACCTGGGAGGCTAAATATTTGTGGAGGAGGATTTATAGGTTAAAGACATAAAAACACAATAAAACTTGATTTCCACCATAAAGGACCTTTAAAACAAACTTTACCACACTGCTCCTACCAAGCAGCTCTCTACAGCAGTAAAAGTGGAACATGTGTTCTTTCTTCAGCAGTAAAAGTGGGACATGTGACTTGCCTGATGTTGATGCCTTGTTTGTAGATCTTACAGGCGTCTGAAGGCAGGATTCTGGAGAGCAAAGGCACTGAAACATGAAAAGATTCAGTAAGAACACGGAAAACATTGGCTAAATTTAGAAAACCCACTCAGAATGTAACAACACCATCCATGAGTTCCATATGGAAGCAAGAACATGAAGCTGTGCAGCTAAATATTTAATAAGAGCTCAGCAGGTTGAGGAACCGAAGGCTACAGACTCCCACTGAGAACTATTATTGACTCTTCAGTGATGGAACAGTGAGAGGATCCTTACAGTTAGCATGTTGTAGGCTAATGTTAGCATTTGCTACAAGTATACAAGGATCCTTAGAGTTAGCACATTGTAGATTAATGTAGGTAACATGAGCATTGGCTACAACTATAGAAAGATCCTTAGAATTAGCATCTTGTAGGCTAATGTAGCTAACATTGGCATTGACTACAACTATAGGAGGATCCTTAAAGTTAACATGTTGTAGGCTAATGTAGCAAACCATTTGCATTGGCTACAACTAAAGGGGATCCTTAGAGTTATAGTGTTGTAGGCTAATGTAGCTAACATTAGCACTAACTACAACATAGGAGGATCCTAAGAGTTAGCATGGTGTAGGCTAAGGTTAGCATTGGCTACGAGTATAGGAAGATCTTTAGAGTTAGCATGTTGTAGGCTAATGTAGTTAACATTAGCATTGGCTACAGTTATAGAAGGATCCATAGAGTTAGCATGTTGTAGACTAATGTAGCCAACAGTAGCATTGGCTACAACTATAGGAGGATTCTTAGAATTAGCATGTTGTATGCTAATGTTAGCAGTAGCTACAACTATAGGAGGATTCTTAGCATTTCGTATGCTAATGCTAGCAGTAGCTACAACTATAGCAGGATCCTTAGAGTTAGTGTTTTGTATGCTAATGTTAGCAGTAGCTACAACTATAGGAGGATCCTTAAGTTAGCATTTTGTATGCTAATGCTAGCAGTAGCTACAACTATAGAAGGATCCTTAGAGTTATGTTGTTAGCACTGTTCCATCACTAAAATAACTGTGAGAACATTCAGAGCTCCACATTTAGTCCAAACCGGCCTGAAGCCAGAATCCCTGTGAGGCTGTTCTGCCTCTTCACAGATCTCTAGCTTCCAGCCTACAGACTGGAGTTTTTGGACGACTGTCACCTTTACTTTACACCACCTCTGTGTACGAACGCAGTGTTACGTAACCGGTTTGTTACTATCGTGCTGCGTTACATAATCTTTGTCAATAATTCACAAAGAACAGAAGTCTGTCCGGCTGTCCGTCCGAGGTCGAAGCAAACGCTGATCCAACGGTTTCAGGGACACATTCTGTCTGCTGCCACGTTATTTTCCAGCCCCATGACGTCTGACGAGCAGTGTTGTGAAATTCTACCAGATGAACCTGCAGATATTGCTGGAGTGATCGTAAAAGTTCATGTGCCGCCTCGTGCTTCCTGTAAAAACCCAGCGAGCTGCTGAATCCGTCAGAGTTTCCTTTAAGTTGGCATTTCAGACTCAGCTTTATCTAACAGCAGACACTTAGTTTCTACTGGGGAAGCAAATCTTGAATCATTTCCTCAACCAGGGATCCAAATTGGGATGATTTCTGAGTGTTAAAACATCTGATTCGTACCAGTGTATAATCATTTCTGCTGGTGTTAGGAGCTGCTGTATGAGCGGTAGTGGTGGAAAGTTGGCCTTCACCGTTCATTCGTTTGTAGCAGACTCTTTAAAAATGGTATGAGGAGAGAAAAGTCAGACTCCTGATGGTAAAGAGATGAAGATTACAGGAAAACACCAACTAATCCACATTACTACATTCAAATAATCATAAACTAAACTAGAAAAGCCTTCAGAGAGCGCAGTCCTCCTCCAAGGCTGCTCATTCCCCCATATGGCAGAAATGCAGCATTTTTTATTTGTTACTGATGATCAGAAATCACCATAGAATGTGTCCATTTAATATAGATGGACCCACAAACATAATGACCTGAGCACAAGCGTGTGTTATGCATGTGTATGTTATGTACGGATACCAGATCACGTGACCTAAATATGAAGCGGGCGGCGGGAATTGATGGGACTCAGAAACACCCCCACAACTTAATCAGCTGTTCCTTGGATCATTTCTGATGGATAAGTCCTGATAAGTTCTCAGCGGTGGATTTGTAGTAGGATCACAATCGTGATCATCAGCAGGCAGCTGACGTAGTGTTCACTTGTTGTCATGGTTACAGTGATACCATGCCACTATCTCGCAATGATACAGAAATCTTTAACAAATCCGTGGATCCAGACTATAAGCTGCATCACTTCCAAAATCTCATCACTTGGTCCTTGTGTCATTTCTGACCTTCCCTGGAAATTTCATCCAAATCCGTTAGTCTGCTTTAGAGTAATGCTGCAAACAGACAGACAGACAGACGGATGGACGCTGATCGTCACATAATTCCGCCGTGTTCCTTGGCGGAGTACTAAGGATCTGTGGACAGTTTTCCAAACACTGACAGGACTTATCTGAACATGTGACACATGAGTGATTCATCAACTTATTGAGCTGCTATCCTGGATAAGTTCCACTAGTTTTTACTACAGTAGCTCTGGTTGGAGGTCATTAAGTGGAACAGAAGTCTTTGTCGTGGTGCCCGTTGCTAGCCAGGAAGAAGCTCCACCTGGTGGAACAACCAGGTACTACAGATGATCGATAATAGATTTACTGACATGGACGGCTGTTAATCCACTAAGCAGTAACACCTCTAATTTCAGAGGATAATGTTTGACAAACGTGGACGTTTAACTCACCCCAACTCTGGAAATCCCAGTGAAGCTCCAAGTAAAAGTCTCCGAGCTGTGAAAGAAGATAAAGAAAACTCAGTAAGACATGGAGTAGAATGCCTAACTAGTCGTTATTAAAATAATATATTAGTCTAAAAAAAAGACTCTTCAGTGATGGAACAGTGAGAGGATCCTTAGAGTTAGCATGTGGTAGGCTAATGTAGCTAAGATTAGTATTGGCTACTGCTACAGGAAGATCCTTAGAGGTAGCATACTGCAGGCAAATGTTAGCATTAGCTACAATTATAGGAGGATCCTTAGAGTTAACATGTTGTAGGTTCATGTTAGCATTAGCTACAACTCTAGGAGGATCCCTCGAGTTAGCATGTGCTATGCTAATGTAGCTAACATTAATATTGGCTACTACTCTAGGAAGATCCTTAGAGTTAGTGTGCTGCAGGCTAATGTTAGCATTAGCTACTACTATAGGAAGATCCTTAGAGTTAGCATGCTGTAGGCTAATGTTAGCATTAGCTACAACTATAGGAGGATCCCTAGATTTAGCATGCTGTAGGCTAATGCTAGCATTAGCTACTACTACAGGAGGATCCCTAGAGTTAGCATGCTTTCGGCTAATGTTATAATATAGGATTATTTTTTTTTATCTCTGTGTCAGTCAGTAATAAATCACACCTGTCTGACTAAACTCTAGTTTATGGTCTAATTATCTGGAGTAGCTGGATGAACTGAAACCATTATCTGAGGTCTGAATTCGTCATCGTTGCTGACGTCAGGCTGGCGGAGGATCATCTCCTCCCTGAGCTTCATAATCTCTGAGAAAAATCATCTGTGCCTCATCGTCCAGGAAGGACTGAGTCAGTAAACCTCCGGCCTCAGGTGCAGCTCCGGATAATAAGACGCATGGGAGGGAAAGGAAGGAGCAGCAGCTTCTCTAAAGTGGATTAAAGCTCCTCTGGTCTCCACATCTGCCTCCTTCCTCTGAAACCTCCAGATGATGTCGCCTACACTTCAGTCTCCATGTCTTCATGTTTAGCAACAACAATACAGAATCTGTCTGCAGGTTGAGGATCCAGACTCTCTAGCTTCATGTTTACAGATTCCTCCTCTCAGCTGATGATCACAGTGTTCCTGCTGGCTCTGCTCTGCTCTAATGACAGTAATTTACACACTAGACTGAGGTCTGGGAGGGATTTAGCAGATCTAAATCCACATGTGGCTTTACCACATGCAGCAGAGAGGAGGGGATTAAACAGAGAGAACATCTGTGACGTCCTCATAGACAGTAGAGGAGGCCAGCAGGCAGATGGGTCCCCCCACATTAGAGCCGGGTTCTGCTCGAGGTTTTTTTCCCTGTTAAAAGGGTGTTTTCCTTGCCACTGTCGCCTTTTGGCTTGCTCTGGGGGTCAGGCATATGGGTTCTGTAAAGCGTCTCGAGACAATTTGACTGTAATTGGCGCTATATAAATAAAATTGAATTGAATTGAATAGACTAATGTAGCTAACATTAGCATTGGCTACAACTATAGGAGGATCCTTAGAGTTAGCATGCTGTAGGCTAATAGTGCCATTAGCTACTAGTATAGGAGGTATCCTTCGAGTTAGCATGCTGTAGGCTAATGTCAGCATTAGCTACAACTATAGGAGGATCCTTAGAGTTAACATATTGTAGACTACTGTAGCTAACATGAGCATTGGCTACAACTATAGGATGATCCTTAGAGTTAGCATGTTGTAGGCTAATGTTAGCATTAGCTACTATTATAGGAGGATTCTTAGAGTTAGCATGTTGTAGGCTAATGTTAGCATTAGCTACTATTATAGGAGGATCCTTAGAGTTGGCATGTTTTTAGCACTGAAGGGCCTAAAATAATTCTGCAAACTTTCTTGTACGCACAATTATTTTAGACTCTTCAGTGATGAAACAGTGAGAGAATCCTTGGCGTTATCATGTTGTAGGCTAATGTAGCTAACATTAGCATTAGCTACTTTTGTTGCTATCTCTGGATAAAAATATCGGCTAAATGAAACTGTAGAATCGTAGTAATAACCAGGAACCTCTTTGAGGGCTTTCAGCAGTTTGGGCCTCTTGTCCTCGACACTTTCTCTGGATTGTTGTTTCAGCTTCCTCAGCAGCGCCGTGACTGAAAGGAGACAGAAAAATAAGGACACCTAAGACCAAAAGAGTCTTCATTAATACCTGGAGAAAAAACACACAGCAGGGTAGCATCTGTTAGCTTCCGTTAGCATCTGTTAACTTCTCTCCTGCCCTCTGTGCTCATTAAACTACATTTTAATGTAGCTGAACTACAATAAAACTGCTCTCCTTTCCAGATGTTTCTGTTGACAGCAGAACGAGGATGAAACAGACAAACTCATCCAGACCACATGCTAACATGCTAACCAGCAGTAGCTTCGAGCTAAAATTAAATGTGAAGTGTTCCCAAGGCATTTCTGTGTCTGGAAATAAAAGCTTTTATAGGGATTTTGAGCTTTACTCACTTTTTAAACACACCACTTTTATTCGGATGCTTTTTATGCTTCATAGTCTCAGTCATATGAAAGAACAAGACACGGATAATGTGTTTATAACATATTAAGATATTATATTATTCATTAAATGAACACATTCAGATCAACAGGAAGTAGAACAGCTCTGCAGGATGGAAATCTAACTGTTTATGCAAATCCTGCTGACAAACATCGTGGCTGGAGGCAACGAGCTGCAGCTTCAGTAACGGAGGGTTTTTACTTCCTGGGATCCTCCCTTCATCAGCCAATCAGAGCTCAGCACCTGCAGGGATCTGAACGTTCAGGAGGTTCAAAGGAGACCAGATATGGAGCTTCTTGCTAACGAGCTGAGAGACTTCATGTCACCAACTCTGGCATGTTCAGACAAACAGATCCACAGTAAAACGCCAGGAGTCTGTTTATCAGGGAGCTGACAGGAAGTCAGAAAATACACCAGAAATGAACAGGACTGAGAGCAGCAGAGCAATTTAAATGTGTGGTTTTAGTCATGAAACAGTTGAAGAGTTTTAATCTGTGTAGTGAGTGTGGAGGATCAACATCAGGGGTGTCAAACATGCGGCCCGTGGGCCAAAACCAGTCCTCCAGAGGGTCCAATCCGTAAAAGCAAAATACTAGATTGTTCTTTAGTCGTTTTGTGTCTCATTTTTGTAATATTTTGTCTGGTTTTTGCTGTCTTTTTGTGTTTTTTTTGTCTGACTTTTGTCGTTTGTCTCATGTTTTTGTCGCTTTGTTTCTCACTTCGTTTTGCATTGTTTCTCGGTTATTTATAAGTTATTATGCTGCGATTTTACTGGTCCAGTCCACTTGAGATCAAGTTGGGCTGAATGTGGAACCAGGACTAAAATGAGTTTGACATCTCTGATTTAAATCTGTAATGGACCAGAGTTATTTCTAAGTTTTATTAATTAATTATGTTTCAAAAGCATTTCTTAAACAATAAAAACAACATAGATTTTGTATTTTTCTGTGGCACAACCTCTTGTTCTCCTGGAGTCGAACGCTGATTTTATATTAAAACGATTATTTTAATAATTCAATTTAATACCAATTATTCTCATAAACAACTAACCAGTTTGAATCATTTTTAAATAAAAACTGTCTAACATCTGTGATTTCAGTTTCTAAAATGTGAATATTTTCTGGTTTCTGACAATAAACTGAAGAACTTTGGACTAAACAAGACATTTGAGGAAACTCTGATCCTCATTTTTCATCATTTAAAGACATTTTAGACTAAAGACCTGATGGATTCATTCAGTAAATAATCACCAATAAAAATAGTTGTGGATCAGAGCATAAATTCAAGAATAAATACTCATACATCTGCATTTTTCAGGACTAAAACTAACAATTGCCTTCATTAGTGATTAATCTGCAGATTTTTTCTTTGATTTCCCATCACAAAGTCAAAGCTGACGTCTTTATAAAGACTTCTTCTGAAACTCTGTGAATCATCTGGAGCTAATAATCAACTATTTGTCAACTATAACTTTCATCATCAGCGGTTCTGATTATCAATAAACCAGTCTGTGAGATTTTTAATGAAAACTGTCAAAATTCTGTGAAAAATTTAAAGAAAAAAATATTGATAAATCTGGATATTAATGCACTAAAATCTCAAAAACTTTGATATTAATGCAACAAACTGTCATAAATCTCCATATTAATGCACAAAATCATCCAAAATCTGGATAATAATGCATCAGAACTTCCAAAACCTGGATATTAATGCACCAAAACATCATACATCTAGATATTACTGCACCAAAATGTTAAAAACCTGAATAATAACATACCAAAATGTCTAAACCTGGATATTAATGCATCAAAACATCATACATCTAGATATTACTGCATCAAAATGTTAAAAACCTGAATAATAACATACCAAAATGTCTAAACCTGGATATTAATGCATCAAAACATCATACATCTAGATATTACTGCATCAAAATGTTAAAAACCTGAATAATAACATACCAAAATGTCTAAACCTGGATATAAATGCACCAAAACAACAAAAATCTGAAAATTAACACATCAACAAGTCAAAAACTTGGATCTGAACGCACCAGAATGTTTAAAATCTAGATAACAACCCATCACAATGTCAGAAACCTCGATATTATTGCACCAAAACTTGGATATTAATGCATCAAAACATCCAAAATCTGGACATTAATGCACTAAAATCTCAAATATTTCAATACTAACACACCAAAATGTCAAAAACTTGCCAAAATATTCATAGATTTGCATTTTTCAGGACTAAAACTAACAATTATTTTTATTAGCAGATAATTTCAAGATTTATTCTTTGATTTTTTTAATTTTTTGTCTCATAAAGTCACAGAATGGTAACATTTCAAATTACAAAGTCAAAGCTGACGTTTTTATAAAGACTTTTTCTGAAACTCTTAGCGCTAATAATCAATTATTTGTCAATTGTAACACTAATAACCGACTGTTCTGATAATCGATTAATCAGTTTGATTGATTTTTTAACAAAAACGTCTTCAGTGTGAATATTTTCTGGGTTCTGACAGTAAACTGAAGATATTTGGACTAAACCAGGCATTTGAGGAAACTCTGATGCACATTTTTCACCATTTTTTCATAAAAACAGCCTGAACTCTGTGATTGCAGCCTAGAACATCATGGGTGGTGTGTTTGAGCTCTAATCAGTCTGGACAGGTTCTGGTCGAGGCTCAGCAGGACCAGGAGGAACACAATCCCTCCATCTGGCCTCAGACCACCATCCAGCAGCGATCCGGCCACTTTGCTGCATTAATTAGTGATCTGGGCAGTTTCTCTAATGACTGCAGACAGTCGGACGGTTCTATATGCCGCTGTGGTGTTGGAGGACGGCTGGAAGATCTCCAGCAGTCTGAGAACAATGAACACCCACTCAGGTACAGTTTGGATCATGGAGAGGCTGGCAGCTGAAAACACGACGATCTGAGCATCAACTGAAGGTTTATTCTGCAGCCAAACGGTTAACTGAAGAGAACTCAGCAGCACCAGGAGCTTCTAGTGTCTGATTAGTGATTACAAGCTGAAAAGACCTGGAAAACTTGGATATTACTGCATCAAAACTTAAAAAACCTGGACATTAATGGACTAAAATCTTAAAAATTTTGATATTCATGCACCAAAATGTGAAAATCCTTAATATTAATCTATCAAAACATCATAAATCTAGATATTAACGTACCAAAATGTCAAAAATTTGAATATTAATGCACCAACAAGTCAAAAACCTGGATATGAATGCACCGAAATATTAAAAATATAAATAACAACCCATCAAAATGTCAAAACCTTGACAATACTGCACCAAAACTTGGATATTAATGCATCAAAATGTCAAAAACCTGAATATTAATGCACCAAAACATCATAAATCTACATATTAACACACCAAAATGTCTAAAGTCAGATATTAATGCAATAAAACAACAAAAATTTGAATATTAATTCATCAAAACATCAATAACCTGGATATTAATATATCAAAACAACAAAAAATCTGAATATTAATGCACCAAAATGTCTAAAATTTGGATATTAACACACCAAAACATTAAAAACCTGAATAACAATGAACCAAAATGTAAAAAATCCAGACATTAATGCACCAAAATGTCAAAAACCAGGACATTATTCCACCAAAATGTCAGATATCTGAATATTAACATGTCAAAACATTAAAAACCTGAATAATAATGAACCAAAAATGTCAAAACTCTCGATATAAACGCATTAAAACAACGAAAAATCTGGATATCAATGCATTAAAATATCAAAAATCTGAATATTAATGCATTAAAATGTCAAAAAATGGGTATTAATGCATTAAAATGTCAAAAAATTGGATATTAATATATTATAATCTTTTCTGCTGGGTGTCTTTGTCAGATCTACCCAGATAAGACTCCAAACCAACTTATTTTAATATTTTCTATCGCCTGTGCAGATGTATTTCCCTATGAACTCCCTCTAATCACTCCAGGACACTTCATTCTCTCCAGTTATTCACGTCATCTGCTGAAAATCTCGGTAACTTCTCCAATAAATGGCTCAAAAACAACATTTTCCAACACCAGGTTATTTCCCAAATATCACACAGCTCTCATTTATGACCCCCCAAGCAAGCCTGTGGTTGGTTCTAATTAGGAAATAAGAAAATTAAATGAAGAAAAATAAAATCAGAGGCTTGTTTCAGGAACGCTGATGGTTTAAGTCTAGAATTAACCCAACAAAATGTTAAATATTTCAGTCGTCTGAGGGATCTGAGGTCATAACGAGACAAAACATCCAGAAAAAAAGATATATTTCAATCTGTTGAGCTTCATTATTTCTTTAAGTTGTGAATATCACGAGAAACAATGACAGAAATTGTCTAAAACATAGATATTAACGCACCATAATGTCAGAAATCTGGATAGTAACACACCAAAATGTTAAAAACCTGAATAATAACACACGAAAATGTCACATTTTTGGATATTAATGCACCAAAATGTCAAAAACCTGGATATTAACGCACTAAAACAACAAAAATCCGAATATTAATGCAGCAACAATGTTTAAAATCTAGATAATAATCCACCAAAATGTCAAAACCTCGATGTTATTGCACCAAATCTTGGATATTAACCCACCAAAAGGTCAAAAACTAACACCAGTGGCTCCTCGTTAATATCAGATCATCGTATCCTTTAAACGAGCTCCTGCAGCTGCACCAACAGAAATAACTCTTTCTGAATAAACATGTGAGCAGATCTATTTCTGGACCTCAGTTTGCAGAAAGAGACAAAACAGGTGACAGATTCACCAATTTATCAGGAAATTAGACTCAAACACTGGATAAAAACACCACAGAAACAGCACAGAGTTAGTTTATTATTCACTCAGTTTAATGGTGCGCTGAGAAAAATCTGTCTGTTCCTACTGACCTGGTAACTACAAAACCTTTAGTTGGTAACCCACATAAAAATGCACAAAAATGTAAAAAAAACAAAAACAAAAAACCTGGATATTAACGCATCAAAACATCACAAGCTTGGATATTTATGCACCAAAATGCAAACAAAAGGATAACAACACACAAAAGGGTCAAAAACCAAATAACCAACGCCCCAAACATCAAAAAACCTGGACGTTAAAGCACAAAAATGTGAAAAACATGGATATTATAGTGCCAAAATGTCCAAAAACCTGGATATTAATGTGCTAAGATGTTTAAAATCTAGATGATAGCCCACCAAAATGTCAAAAGTTTGGATATTAATTGCACCAAAATGTCTAAAACTTTGATAATAATACATCAAAACATCAAAAACCGGGATATCGATGCACCAAAATGTCCAAAACCTGCATATTAACACACCAAAACACCAAAAATCTAGATATTAATGTATCAAAACATTAAAAACCTGAACAAAAATGTACCAAAATGTCAAAATCCAGATAATAATGCATTAAAACAACAAAAATCTGAACATTAATGCAGCAACAAGTCAAAAACCTGGATTTAAACGCACCACAGTGTTTAAAATCTATCAGAATGCATCAGAACTTCCAAAACCTGGGTACATATTGAGTCATTCTGGAAAAGTTTCCAGGAATTTTGGACAATGTTTGTGTCTTTTGGGTGAATTATGGGACATTTTGACTCATTTTGGAGCGACGTAAACAACCAAATGAACAGAAACCAGATCCAGTGTTCAGACTGAGACACCTGGATGGATTTAAACTGATCTGGAGTCAGTTTTTCCCAGAACTCAGATGTGTTTCTCCTCCTAAATGTCATGTGTCTCTGCTGGACTGATGAAGTTCTGATGCCCAGAAATGATGGAAAAAGTCCATTAAAAGTGATTAATCTGGACCCACCTCAATGGACTTCAAGGACCTGGAACTCTGGAAATATTCCAAGTGTGAAGGTAGAACTCTGATCATTGATGAAGTTACTGGAGATGAAGAACCAGATGTTCTGATGAGGTTCTGGAGGGAACTTTAGTCTGCTTGGGTTGATTTTTTTATGCTGAATTTGAGTTTTTGTTGCAATTTCACCAGTTTTTGTGGTGATTTTGGGTATTTTTCCTGACATGTTTGAACCTTTCAGGCTAGTTTTGGCTCTTTTTGGGGTGATTTTGTGTCTTTTTGTAGTTATTTTGGCCATTTATGTGATTATTTTGCATGTTTTGGGAGCCAAATTTCAGTTTTTGTTACAATTTCACCTGTTCTGTGGTAGTTTTTGTCCTTTTTGTGGTGATTTTCCATGTTTTTTGTGGCATATTTGAATGTTTCAGGATAATTTTGATTGTTTTTGGGGTGATTTTGTTTCTTTTTGTGGTGATTTTGGTACTTTTTGTGGTGATTCTGGTCCTTTTTGTGGTGATTTTGGGTGTTTTTCCTGGCATATTTGAACCAGATGGTTCTGAGGAGGTTTGGAGGGAACGTTTGTTATATTTCTATTGACTAAAAACAGGTCTTTGCCCCAAACTTGAGGCTCCCTGCATCTGTCAGTGTGTAGAAGAAAGAAAATCATCTCCTCAGGGTTCATTAGAGGCTCCAGTCAACAGAGACGGCTGTGAGTAAAGTCAGTAAGTGGTTTTAGAGAGTAATTAGAGTCAATGGAGGCTTTAAGCTGCACTAATCAGATCCGACATTAGTCTGGAGGTTTAACAACTTCTGTCTTTCTGCAGAACTAACAGCCGCTGAGAGAAAACACCTAAAGAATCGCTTTTTATCACAGCACAAAAACCCGAGTCTGGAGGAATGAGCAGATATTCAAGAATCATCCCAGACCTGGAGGACATTTAACCTCCAATAATCCACGTATTAAACCCTAAAACATGCAGTAGTTGTGTAAATGCTCTTGTCCTGAGGCCAAATCTATAAAAACTAGGAGAAAAGAATGTTGAAAATATTTTTAAATACCAAATAAGTCTGGAGTTCCCCTAAAATGTCATTTTTCTCTTGTCCCGCCCCCCTGATGACCAAACTGAATCTCTAATAAAACAGTTAGAATCTAATTTAAATCTACTTTTTCTGGTTTTATTTTTCCATTCATGTCTCTGTAACTGTGGGAACATTTTTTAATCAACATAATATTTTAAATAATAATAATTAGACATGTAACGTTTCCCACAACATGTTAGCAGAACCTTGTTTTTGTCGTTTTTTGTCTCGTTATTGTCATTTTGTGTCTTGTTTTGGTCATTTTATATATTGTTTTTGTCATTTTCTGGCTTGTTTTTGTCACTTTGTGTCTTGTTTTTACCATTTAACATTGGTGCCATTGATGTGGAAGCTGAGCCAATCAATTCCTATTATTGATCAATATGGAGCAGTAAACTGGAAAACAGAAGGCTGATTTCTAACATTTTGAAGTCCTCCAGTTCTGGAATGATCCTTTTAGAATCTATTGATGGAAACGTTTCTCTTTTCCAACCACAGAGGATTCTCAGACTCACTCATCTGTCGGTCTCCATAGCTGATGGCTTCGGCCAGGGGGCTCCATCCCTGAGCGTTCTTCACCTTCACAGGTGCATTATGGGCCAGCAGCAGGTGGGCGCACTCTGGAAACAGTCAGACAGGTAGAACATCAGTCAACACAGAGAGAAGAACAGAAGAGAGCAGATCTGTGTCCTGAATACTAGTCAGTTTGAGCTCCGACAGAGAAGAAACTGATCCTTATAAGTAATAATGTAATAATAAATGTTAAATAACCACAAAGAGATTAAAAATGACCAAAGATGAAAACTGACCAAAACAGATGTGAAATTAACACAAATAAATGTTAAATTACCACAAAAAAAGGATTAAAAATGTCCAGAAAAAATAAAAACTTACAAATTTAGATGCAAAATGAACACAAATAAATGTTCAAAGAACCACAAAGGGATTAATGACCAGAAAAAGATAAAGCCTGACCAAAATAAATGTTAAATTATCACAAAGAGATTAAAAATTATCAGAAAATAAAAACTGACCAAAATAAATATAAAATGAACACAAATACATGTGAAATGACCAGAAAGAGATTAAAAATGATGAAAAAAGATGAAAACTGACCAAAAAAAAGGCAAAATGAAGACAAATAAATGTTAAAAGAAGCACAAAGAGGTTAAAAATGACCAGAAAAAGATGAAAAATTACCAAAAGAGACTCAAAATGAACACAATCAAGAACACAACCAGTGCAAACAGATTTAAAACAACAGCAAAGACTCACAAAATGACTCAAAACAAAAACCAAGAGTGACAAAAAAAACAGCAGCAAAGTAAAAACATGACTAGATTTGCTTTAAAAATGATAAAAAGGTTGCACGTTTGCAGAAAAAGTCACTATTTCCATCACAGTTTCACAGCTTTCCACGTTTCACATCAACTTCCTGCCAACACCTTTGATGTTGCCATGGTAACCGCCATATTAAGCTCTAATTTTATACTCCAACAGACATCACACTGAAACACATCCGGCACTAACCGGAGACGTCAGATGTAAAAATAATCCTGGTTCCAGAGGATTGAGATGACGGCTGACCCGTTAACGGCCAGATGGACCTCAGAAACCAGGACAGAACGAGGAATAAAAGACCGAAGCTGGAGTCCAACGACCGGTTGGCAGCCACTCGGCTCAAATCAGGAAGCTCCAAATCCTCCTGCAGCTCCACAACAAACCCAAGCCGTTGGTCTGGCTTCATTTCTGTCCTGACATCATTTATCAGAACCAATCAGACCAAAGCAGCAGCTCCAGCAGGCCTGAGAGCTGAAGGACGCTAACAGAGGCTAAATGCTAACAGCCTGCAGGACGCTAACAGAGGCTAAATGCTAACAGCCTGCAGGACGCTAACAGAGGCTAAATGCTAACAGCCTGCGGGACACTAACAGAAGCGAAATGCTACCATGTACTTAAGCCAGCTGCCAGATATTCAGTTTGTTTTTACAATTTTTTCATGTTTTTTTTCATTTTTTTCTAGTTTAAATTTTTTTGTTTACATTTTTTCAGCTTTTTTATTTTTCTGAAAAAGTTGTTGGCATTTTTTTTTACAGTTTTTTTAATTTACAGTCTTTTAACAGTCTTTTTTTCAAAAAAGTTTTTTAAAAACTTTTTTTCAGTTTTATTTTCTTTCAGTTTTCTTACCTTTTTAGCAGAGGCTAAATGCTAAAATCCTGCAGGACGCTAACAGAGGCTAGATGCTAAAAGCCTGCAGATTGCAGATAATACACATAATTATATAATAAAAATAAAATAATTATTTTACACATTTACTGTTAACATTTTTTTACTGTAAGTCATCATTGTCAGATTTTCACAGGGTTTTATTAAACAGTTTTTTCAGTTTTTTAAAGTTCTTTTTTTTTACAGTTTTTGACATTTTTTTCACGCTTTTTTCAGTTTTTTGTTAGTGTTTCACATTTTACAGTTTTTCACTTTTTTTACAGTTTTTTCGGTGTTTTACAGTTTTTCATTTTTAAATTTTTTTTTAACTTTAACTTTTTTTTTTACAATTTTATCAGGTTTTTTTGTTTTTACATTTTTTTTAGTTTTTCCTGTTTTTTAGTTATTTGTTTTCCTGCTTTTTTAGATTTTTTTTGTTTTTTCACTTTTTTTAGTTTTTAAACTTTTTTTACAGTTTTTTCCACACTTTTTTTTTTACAGCTTTTCCTGTCTTTTTGTTTTTACATTTTTTTTTACAGTGTGCAGCAGCACCTTGCAGCCTTTTCGGGGATCATTGAAACTAACTAAAGATCTTTTCCAGGAATCCTGACAGTCTAAACAAACTCAGACCAGTCATTCCGTTCAGACTTGTTTCTCTGCTACAGCGATTAAAAACCTGATAACAATAAACTGTGTTCATGTTTAATGGATGAAAGCAGCCAGTTCTCATCCATTCTTAGTGACAGAGGAACACGTTCTAATTAAACTGATTATCCTCAAAACAACAGAGAGCAGCTTCATCCCCAGAGAGCAGAAGAACAGCAGCGAAGATCTAAATGAAACACTAACTTCTACCAGAGATTCAGGACGGAAACATGGAAACACAGCAGATAAAGTCAGACAGAAGCGAGACTCTCTAGGAGTTTATTACGTCCAGTTCTACAGACTGGCCTCAGAAATACTGTAGATGCTTTTGATGGTTTAATTTCTGCTTCATGCAATCTGATTGGTTTTATCTGGAAGAAAAAATACGTATATTCAGCATTGAAGACTGGTAAATCCCTTTTAACTCTTATTTTACAGAATTCTCCTGTTTTGTTACAATAACTAGGCAATAGCTAGTCTGGCTAACCTGGTATATAATTTTTCAAACTGTTATTTCACAGATGTCCCCTGATAACGTCGAGTAAAATCACAGAAATAAAATATTAATTCACAGGTTGACTGTAAAACAAAAGAAGACAAAACTGTAAATGTTAACATCTAAAATCTGTATTTTTATAAATAATAATTTATTATATTTAATATATTTACTGGATTTAAATCATTAAAAACACCATTATTGGAAAGAAAAAACATTCTATTAAGGACTGAAAATAATTTTTACAGAACTTTCCTGCTTTTTTAAAATGATCTAGAATATCTGCTACGATTACAGAAATAATTTCTGAATAAATAATAATTTTTAAAACTGTTATTTCACTGATTTTCCTAGTTTTGTTGAATTACCGACATCTAGTAAAATCACAGAAAATAAACTATTACACCAGAAATGTTTTTCCTGTTAAATTTCTGCTCCATCTGGCCGATAAAAGCAGAATTCAGTCCAAACCTCTTTAGAAACTCTGACTGATGTTTGGTCCTGAGGAGAAGCACTGTCGTCGTCATGGAGACCGACTGCAGCTGCAAACATCAGCAGACTTCCTGTTTCTCCGGCTGACGGTGAGAAAACACGGCGTTGTGACGCAGCGTTGCATTCCCTGCAGCCTCTGACCCAGAAACGCTGCTGGATGCTTCGATTGTGTAATAAAAACATCCAGCAGATATTTGTTACGTAACGGAGAAGACGGTTCTGGCTCCATCACTGACGATTAACAACAAGAACAGAAGAAAACTGGTATTTATGGATAAAAACAGACCATTTAAATTAAATAATCTATCAGTTTTCGAACTTGACTCTCTCAGAATCGGCTGATTTTTATGCACAATAACTTTCTTGGCCTCAGTTTATCATTTCCACATTACAAATTCCAGATCACAGAGTGTCAACAAAGAAACACAACATTTAGTCATCTGGAACTGAACCACAGAGGATTTACTGGAAGATCAAAACCACAAAATCAGACAAAAAAAAAACCCCAAAAAACAACAAAAACAAGACAAAATATTACAAAAACGAGACACAAAATGATGAAAGCGAGAAACAAAAGACAAAAAATGAGACAAATGACACAAAAAATTGACAAAAAAGTTATAAAACACACACAAAAAACACAAAACGACAAAAACGAGAAACAAAAACGGATAATGCAAAACACAAAATAACAAAACATCAGAAAAACGAGAAACAAAACGACAAAAACACAAGACACATGACACAAAACAAGAAAGAAAAAATTAGACAAAGAAGTTAATGCAACACATAAACAGGACGAACGACAAAAATGAGACAAAAAAATGACAAAAACAAGAAACAAAACAACACCAATGAGACGAATGACAAAAAAACAACAAAAATAAGACAAAATATTCCAAAAATTAGACACAAAACGACAAAAAATGAGAAACGACATAAAACAAAAGGGACAAAAAATGCGACAAAAAATTTACAAAGCCACAAAAAAATGCCAAAAACAACACACAAATATAATAATAAAAAAAACACAAAATGACACAAGAAAGAAAAAAAAACAAAAACCAGAAACAAAACGACAAAAACATGAGACAAACAAGTTGGACAAAAAAAGACAAAAAAAACAAGGCAAAGTATTACAAAAATGAGACATAAAACGACAAAAAAATGGACAAACAACAAATAAAGCAAAACACAAAATGACAAAAATAAGACAAAAATCAGAAACGAGACAAAAAGGAAACACAAAACAAAAATGAGAAACAGAACGACAAAAATATGAGACAAACGACAAAAGTCAGATAAAAAAAGACAAAAAACAACAAAAAGAACAATCTGATATTTTACTTTATGATCAAACAACTTGTCATGGTTTAGAAATCATTTTAAAATTATAGTTTTAATATAATCATTCTAAATAAAATCAACCAAATCTGGAAAAAAAAATAAAATCGCTTTTTAATCTACAATTAATTTAGTTTAATTAATGAAACCATGCAGTTTTTCCTTCATACTAGGAATATTTTTACAGTTACAGACGCTTTAATCACAGTTTCTACCTGATTTTTTACTATTAATATGGATTATTTTTCTGCAGATTTACTAGTTATTATCTGTATTATAACAAAACAAGAAAAGTCTGTAAATTACAATGAATTGTACTTTTAAAAACGTCCATTTTTACCAGTTTAATTCAGTCAGGATGTGTTTATATCACAGAGTTTCCTTCCAGGCTGCTGGAGGTCATTAAGTTTAATCAAACAGTAAATATCTGCCTGGATCCATTAACATCCACTCTATTAGTCATTAAACAGGGAATTCATTCAACAAGTTGCTGTGAACGTACTGATGAAGTACTGATGAAGTATTGATCAAGTACTGATGAAGTACTGATGAAGTATTGATGAGGTATTGATCAAGTATTGATGAGGTATTGATCAAGTATTGATGAAATACTGATGAAGGGGTTTGTCGCTGAGAGCTGCTGGATTCTGGAGGTTCTGTTCAGAATATAAACAACTCAGGACGTTGAAATGAAGCATTAATGCTACAATATGAGCATCAGCTGCAGATCCAGATGTTCTCCAGCTTCTAAAAACGTTCAACATCTAATTCTGACCAAACCTCGGAACTCCTGATCAAGAGCTTTTCTTTCAGTCCCAATCTAATTTAATATTTAGTTCCAATCTGACACTATTTTCCATGTAAAACACACTTTAAGAACATTAAAGTTCTTAAAATCAATCCAGTGTATCCGCCTGAGAACTGAATATCTCTGAAAAATAACCTGCTTTTCTGTTACGTAGGTCACGAATCTTCAGCCGAACCTAAAGTCATTGTGGTGCCAAACCTTAACCGAGCTACTTAGATGGAAAAGTGTGTCAACAACCAAACGAAAAACAGTAGAAAATTAAAGTTGGTTGGTTGGTTGGTTTTTATTTCACTCATTGACAAAAACTGAAGTTTGAGACTGACCATCACGGGACAAACTCTGGTCTTCCGTGTAAAAATTCAGGCTTTGGTGGGTTTATTTTAAAACTTTTAAAATGTCTTTTACGGCAGAGCTCCGTACCTACGGGGGGAAAGTGCCGAGCCAATGGAAGACATCCAGCATTGTGACGGTGCCTAAGGTCGGGAGGCCATCTGGGGTCAAGGACTACAGACCAGTGGCCCTCACGCCTGCGATCATGAAGACCTTTGAGAGGCTCCTTCTCTGGCTCCTGGGGCCACAATTGCAGAGGGCGCTGGATCCCTTACAGTTCGCCTATTGAGAGGGCCTGGGTGTGAAGGATGCCATCCTGTATGTACTTCACCAGACCCCGTCTTTTGTCGATGATACTTGGGGGCACGTGAGATTAATGTTTTTCGATTTCTCAAGTGCTTTTAACACCATTCAGCCAATGATCTTGAGGGACAAACTTGAGGAACTGAGTGTGGAGCCTGTTTTCATAAAATGGATTACCAATTACTTGACAGAGAGGCTACAGTACGTAAGACTGGGGAATACAGTCTCTGTCTCAATAACACTGTACAACAGATCTTGCTAATGTGCACTTTATTACTATTGATAGTAGCTTTTAACCACTTATTTCTCTTGTTTTTTTACTATTTATCTTTTTTACTGTGTATGGATGAATCTGAATGTATGTCGCACACTGTGGACTGCTGGACACCTGAATTCCTCTAATAAAGTATCTTTATCTTATCTTATCTTTATCTTGAGTAAATTATTCAGAATTAGCATGTTAGCATTGTGCTGCTACACCCTTAAAGACCTTTAGATCTCAGGTTTCTTTTTGCATCAATCAGGAGTTGAAGAAACAACACGATGACAGATCTGATGCTGTTTTGTTTCCCTGACTCAATCTAATCCACGAATTTCATCAACAAAAACATTAAAACTCATCTTTAGACACTCTAGTTTGAGGTAAATATCTCAATCAACGTCCCTCAGTGCTCTGCAGCTGGTATCTTCTACCTCTACTACCATAGTAAACAGGTCCTAACTGCCATCAGTCGCTCTTAAATAACAAAGAGAGGCTGGTCCAGCCACACCCAGCCTGATGCTGAATCCTTCATCCCGTCTGTCAACAGCATCCCTGGAGGCTCCAGCAGCAGATATGAACCTCATTATCCCGATCGATGGCGACCAATCAGCCACCACGACCCTGAACCACCGCCGGGAATCGATGCTTCAATGACAGACAGCAAACAAACTGTTCAGTAACCCGACGCCTCCACCGTTCACCCAGAGGCACAAATAAGGAGGATTAATTTTTCAAAAGCATGTTCTAAAGTCTCAGAGAAATTAAACGTCAGCATGGAGCCACTAAGGAGCAGCACCTGAATGTTTAATAGGAACGTTTTCAGCTGGACGTCACGTAAAGATTCTCCAAAACCTCGACGCCACAGAAAAATCTACAGTTTTTATATGAATTTACATAAAAATTTACTGTTATTGTACAGACTTTTACTCATTTGTTCAATAACTGGATTTAAATTGGCACAAATAATAATATTCAACAAATATTTGTGATTTGAAAGAAAAAAATCTGCATATTAAGGAGCAAAAATGTTTTTAAAATAAATTAAATTAGAGATAATAACTAGTAAAATCTGTTATTTATTAAAATGTACGAGCTAAACGTATAAGGATGGAAAAATGTGTTTTTCTTTGTTAAATTACAAATTTTATATTTTATTTTTCAAACTACAGATAATATTTAATCAAATTAAATAAAAACAAAACTGTAACATCAAAAATATGTATTTTTACAAATAGATTTTTATGTTTTTATGTTTTATGGTCATACATTGTAGTTAAATCTGCAAGAAATCTGCTTTTCAGTCATTTTCATTGTTTTTTAGGTTATATTAATGTGTTTTTCTGGCACTCTTGCTGCCAGATTTTCATTTTTTTTGTATAACTTTTTACATCGTAACGTTTTCATCGTGTTAGTCGAGGATGTGAAACACAAACACGCAGCTTCTAACGTGTTTTATCTCCAGGTATTTGAGGAAAATGTGCAGATTTGCAGCATCTGTGTGACAAACATGACTCAGTGTCGCCTCCTTTGCACAACAACCTGAACTAATTATCATCTCAACCTCCTCAGTAGGCAGAAAACCAACAAAGCAAACATTAGAGAAGCTGAAAATGAGCTCTGAGATGTGAACTAACCACCGTGTGTCCTGCAGCCGATCATCTACCAGAGACTCAGAGGATCCTGCTGCTGTCTCACCTCACAGGGAACAAAACTAAAGAGGGTTTCTGACCAGGAGGAACTCCGTTAACACCACCTCTTTATTCATGCATGAGCAGGAAACGTGTGGAGATCTGTGACAAACGCCTGCTGCAGTTGAGACTCACAAAAATAAAGAGCAATGCAAACAAACACAACCAAAGCACAAACAGAAGGAGGAGGAGGCCTGAACGCTGCTCACCTTTGTGTCCCATCATGACGGCCAGATGCAGCGGAGTGTTTCCTGAAAAACAGCAGAAACACAACGTTGTAAACAACAAAGACATGCTGATCGTTTTTGTCGTTTTGTGTCTCGTTTTTGTCGTTTCATGTCTCATTGTTGTTGTTTTGTCTCATTTTGGTTGTTTTGTGTTTTGTTGTAGTCATTGCATCGAATCACGTGACCTAAATATGTAGCAGGCAGCGGGAATTGATGGATTCATAAACACCCCCACAATTTAATCAGTTGTTCCTTGGATCATTTCTGACAGTGTTCACTTGTCATAGTTACAGTGACGCTGTGCCGCTATCTCGCAATGATACAGAAATCTTTAACAAATCCGTGGATCCAGACTATAAGCCGCATCACTGCCAAAATCTAATCACATGGTCCTTGAGTCATTTCTGACCGTCAAGGAAAATTTCATCCAAATCCGTTGGTCTGTTTTTGAGTAATGTTGCTAACAGACAGACAGACGCCGATCGTTACATAACTCCGCCACATTCCTTGGTGGAGTAATGAGACTAATTTCAGACGCAGGACAGCTGGAATATGAAACAAGTTTGACATATTCAGGCTTTCGTTGTTAGCGGCTCGACTAAACCTAAGAAATAAAGTCTATCAGGACGTTGTTGTCAACTCTCTGTGAAGCACGTTTCTTTCAAACACTCTTAAAACATGGATGTTTAACGTGTCATGTGACTCTTTATTGGGACAAAATGGACCAATGGCGTAACGCCTACTTCAGCCAGAGTTATAATGGAGCTGTAAGGAATCTGAAAATCATGATAGTAAACAGTGGCAGAAAAGAATGTTTGTAGAAAATTTTAAATCCTAGAAGTTCATATATTTATTCCTGACTTCCAGCTGCACATCAGAGCCCTGAAACTTTAAACTTTATTCATTTAAACATCAACATTTTGGTCCCTTAATAAAGACGACATAGAAATAACTTTAGTTTTTGGACAAATCACCAAAATCACCAGGAGAAGAACTGCAGCTGATTTAAATCCTAAACTCTGACCAGAAACCTCCTCCAGAGCAGGATAGCTCTGCAGCATCAGTTACCATGGAGATCTAACTCTGCAGCATCAGTTACCATGGAGATCTAACTCTGCAGCGTCAGTTACCATGGAGATCAGGCTGTGCAGCAGGGTTTTCTTGGGAAAAAAAAAAATTTAAAAAGCTGTGCCAGTCTTTAATTTTGTCATCAAATAATTGTTCTAAATCATTCATTAAGAAAAACTGGAGGCAAAAATAAGATTTTTCAGGCTTTAAAATGACATTTTCACCCATAATGTCATTTAACTGTAAGTCAGGTGGACAACAAGCAACTTAACAATGGTTTTAAATATTTTCCGAGACTATAAAAATACTCATGAATCCATAAATATCATATTAATCAATAATAACAACAGTCAGCTGTAGGCTGCTTTAGGAACTGTTCCCATGGTAAGTGATTTATTTGTGCTTTACAAACATTAACTGTACAATAGATTTACTATTTATATGGATTATTTAAGAAGAAAATGGCACAAAAACTGAAGCACTGTTTCTTAGTTCTTGTCAAACTGAAATTTTGGAAGCTCCTAACAGAAACCAGCATCTGTCAGCTCTCGTCGTGTCGACGTTCCAAAAGTTCAAGATCGAGTTCCACAAAAGAATCTGAAGACGAAGCAAATCACAGCTTCTGTCTGAGCAGCTGAACCAGAGCAGAAACACCTTCATCAGGTGAGGAGGAGGAGCTTATTATCTGAGCAGACTTTAACCTGCAGAGGAGCTGATGTCAGTCTGGGAATCCCAAAGTTTAAGAAAAAAACTGCGCCTTAATATATCAGCGACTGGTGTTTATCCAGATGACTGATCCAGGAGGAGTTTAGAAACGGATCAGAGTTTCCATCATTTCAGAACCTCAGAACTTCATCAGTCCAGCAGATAGACACATGGCATTACACAATTACCACAAAAAGACACAAAATCACCCCAAAAAAACCAAAACTACCCTGAAAGGATCAAATATGGCAGGAAAAATACCCAAAATCAACAAAAATGGCCAAATTTATCATGAAAAAGACCAAAACCAAAACAAAACAGGTGAAATTGCAACAAAAACTCAAATTTGGCACAAAAACACACAAGACAACCACAAATATGGCCAAAACTACACTGAAATGTTCAAATATGACAGCATATACACACAAAACAACCACAAAAAGTACCAAAATTACCATAAAACATGTAAGGTTAGTGATATTTTTGCTTCATTTTGTGGCACTTTTACAACTTCTTGGGTCATTTTTGCATCTTTTAGTGACATCTTTGCATCTTTTAGTAACATTTTTGCATCTTTCTGTGGCATTTTTGCATCTTTTAGTAACATTTTTGCATCGTTTAGTGACATTTTTGCTTCTTTTAGTGATATTTTTGCATCTTTTAGTGATATTTTTTGACTTTTTGGATCATTTTTGCATCTATTAGTGACATTTTTGCACCTTTTAATGACATTTTTGCATCTTTTAGTGACATTTTTGCATCATTTAGTGACATTTTTGTGTCTTTTAGTTACATTTTTGTGTCTTTTGGTTACAATTTTACAACTTTTTGTGTAATTTTGGTACTTTCATGGTGATTTGGGGTGTTTTACTGGCATATTTGAACCTTTCAGGCTAGCTTTTTGAGCCGAATTTGAGGTTTTTTTTTTTTGCAATTTCACCTGTTTTGTGGTGATTTTGGTCCTTGTGGTGATTTTGGTCCTTTTTGTGGTTAATGTTCACAGTTTTTGTGGTGATTTTTGCGTCTTTCTGTGCCAAATGTGAGTTTCTGTGAACCAGGCCTCACCGGGAAGAGCCCGGCGGCCTGTGCTCCGTTAAACCGAACCCCTACAGGTCCCTCCCGGTGTGTCCGGTTCCGCCGGGTTAAACTCACCGTGGACGTCTTTCTGCGCGATGTTCTGCGTCCGGATGAGCGACGACAGGCGGCGGACGTCTCCTTTGAACACGCACTCGTGCACCGGGAAGTCGTGTCCGGTCCGGAGGACAGGGTTCTTGTTATTGTCGTCGATGAGTTCCGCAGGTACCGAGTTGTCGTTGAGCGGCGGGTTCTGCTTCACTAACTTGTGGTTGCTGAAGATCTTGCTCGCCCGGCTCCGGTAGTTCGGTTTGGCCGCCGTGAACGTCCCGGTCGCCGCCTCCTCGTCCGGCTCCAGGAGGTCCTCGTCCTTGCCGGGCCCATGGTCCTTCCGCAGGGAGCGGATCTTCTCCCCGGTCATCTTCCAGACGGTTCCCGGAGCTTCGGGGAGCCGCCGCTGAGCCTCCCTCCCGGTCTGAGTCTTACCGGAGCCGCCGGAAGCCGCACAGCATCCAAACCCCGGATCTCCCGCCGGAAGCAGTTAGTTAAAAGCGGCGGTTTGTCGGCGGACGGACCGGGGGCGCCTCCGGTTCACCGGTTAGTCATGAAAACAAACTGTTTGTTGTTTCTGCTCCGACGTCCAAAACCGTCCCTTCAACCGAGACTTCAATAGGGACTTCCGCCTCCAAGTATCGCGAGAGTTCTGCGGAGGTTACTATCGGCCACCGGATGAAAATAAGTTTATTTCTGCAAAACTTTATTTACACAGCGTTTATTTACAGGGCTTCACAGTAAAAATAATAAAACATTTAAAGATAAAATTAAAGACACAGAAGAATAAAATTGAATAAAATAAATAAAATTAGCTTAAAACAGTTCAGGCAAATTGAAGAAAGTGCATTTTTATAGAATAATTCAAACCTTAGGTTAGTTAGTTAACTGTAGAAGTTTTTTTTTCACTCTGAGGTCTTCAAGTGTCATTTATTTTAGTCCAATCACAACCAAAATACTAAACAAATCCTAAAAAAGACAATAAAACTTAAAACTGATTGGTTCCATAAAAAGAATACATTTTGAGTCGTTTTGGTAGAATTTAGTTTTGTTAGTTTTTCTTATAAACGATAAACAAAATTGATACTAGTTGTGTTTGTTTGTGTCTGTCTAATGCAGCCACACCTTCAGAAACACACAAGAAAGATTTTTCTACTAATATTTCATGATAATATTTGAGACTGTGTAAAATTTTAAAGGTGTCTGAAAACCCTTTTCCACCTCTGTAGAATAATTTAAACTGATTAAAAAGGCAGAAAAAAACAAAAGATGAGGAAAATAAGAACTTTGTAAACATGAACATGTAAACAAAAAGATGTAAAATATACAATAAAATTGAAAAAAATTAAACAACAAATAACACTGAAATTTAAAAAAAATATTTAAAATCATAAATACTGAAGGTACTATTTATTTACGTTGAATAAATCTTGATTTTGTGTTTTACTGTTCATACTGTTTATTTACTGAATATATCCAATATCCTCAGTGCTGTTTATTCTCTTTCTATCATAGTTATATTATATGTACATCTATATAGTCATATATTAGTGTGTTAATATCACTCCATCCATACTGTTACTCTGTTTAAGGAAAAAGGAAAACATTTGTCTCATTTTTGTTGTTTTGTTTATCCTGTAAATAATGAACTTTACTGCTGCTTTTGCACATCTGATCAGACACTAAACTACATTTTGTCGTCTTTTTACTCATATTCTGTGCAACAACAAAGTTAATATATCTGAACTCTTCGACAGAAACTAGTATTTGAGTGGAATAAACCTTTTAAATCAAAAGTTTTACACTTTAATGATGATTTGGTTCAGCAGGTGGTGCTATTGTGACAAACAAGGCTCCTGAAACTGCTGTAGCTCATTTACTCTTTAACTGGATTTATTACACGTGAATTATTCTACATTTAAGAGACAAATGTATGTTTTTTTTGTTTTTTTTGTTTTTTTAAATTTGCATTTAATCAACAACTAAATGAACAGAAAAAACAACTGAGCCTCCGACACAGATCACTAACATCTGAAAGAAACGTCGTCACATCAAGTCTGAGCTCATTTTATTAGTTCAACATCCTGCTGGGAGGTTCAACATGTATAACAGCTTCTATCCTGGTTGTGTTTCTACATTAATAAAGTCAGAACTGTGTGACGTTTCTCTGGTTGCTCCGGTTCTGGAATCAAACATGGAGCTGAAAATGTCTCAGTATAGTTTGAACTAAACGATAATCTATGAATGTGTGATCTGGAAATAAAAAACTAACTCTGCAAACACGAAACACAAATAAACAGATCCAGAAATACACAAACAAGAACCACAAATAAATAAACAAACAATCTGGGAAAACGTTCAATTATTTTATGAATGAAAAAGAAAAACGGATCTCTTCGAGACATTTAGAACTTTGAACAAGATATTTTTATTTTCTTTCTCTCTGTGGAGCTACATTTATAAGAGTGTTATCCATCTGTTTATCCTCATCTGATGCTTCCTGGATGCAGGAGCTGAAGTGATAAACTGACAGACTGGAGCTTCAGCTTGTGCAGCTTTGAGGGAGAATAGATCAAATCAGACTTTAACCCACGTTGTTGATTCCGGAGCACGTCGCCCCCCTGTGGCTGAAGAGGGAAACAACAACCGGATCTCTGCTCTGCCTTCAGACACTCAACTCTTTCTGTTTGGGACTGGATAAACAAAAATACGACAAATTCAATGTACGATTTTACTTATATTTTAGAGGTAATTACAGAATTTCAAGGCTTCTTCTCCGTCTGGTATTTTAACTGGACTGGTTTTGCTTTTTAAAACTATTTACATCAAAATATATGGAAATCTGACGAATAAACTCATGACTTTATGAGGATTAAAGAAGTAATTAAATGAGAAAACGTCCACACATAGCTGTTTCTATTTGGAACAAACATTTATTGATCATATTAAATATTACATCAGATGTTTAGGCTGTTTGGTTTGATTTTATCTGGAAACTAGACTCTAATCTACACGATTTAAGGACAGATTTTATCGTTCCAAAGTTTAGGGTCACTTAGAAATGTCCTTATTTTTGAAAGAAAAGCAGGTTTTTTTCAATGAAGATAACATGAAGTGATTGATGAATGCAGTCTAGACATTGCTAATGTGGTAAATGACTATTCTATATTCTTACTGTATTTTTTACTATATTGCTACTATATTCTTAGTGTATTTTTGTATGAACCTGGGGGCACAGAGCATTCTCCATATCTGCCTCCACACTCTGGAACTCGCTGCCACAACACATCCATGACTGCACACACCTGACCACCTTCACATCACTCCTCCAGACCTGCCTGTTCAGAACTGCCTTTAACACAGAATACAGACTTAATTTTATGATATATTTTATGACTTGTTTTATGATGTTCCTTTATTTTTAATGTTTGCTGATAACATGTAAAGTGTCTTTGAGTGTTCTAAAAAGCGCTATACAAATGAAATGTATTATTATTATTATTATTATTATTATTATTATTATTATTATTATTATTATTATTATTATTATTATTATTATATTTCTAATATATTCTACTGTTATTGACTGCATTTTTACTGTATCTTTATTACATTCTTACTGTATTTTTAATATATTTTTCTGTCTTTTGACTGTCTTTTTGCTATTTTTTTATTGTATTTTTATTATATTTTAAGTTTTTTTTACTAAATTTTAACTATATTTTTTATTGTGTTTTTACTGTATCTTTTTAGTATATTTTTATTGTATTTTTATTATATTTTAAGTGTTTTTTACTGTATTTTAGCTATATTTTTACTTTATTTTTACCATATTTTTTAAATATATTTTACTATAGTTTATTTAATGTTATTTTAACTGGGCTCTGTTGCTTGACAACAAAGCTCCTCAACATTTCTGGTTAACAGCCACTGTTCTTCAGAACGGCATAAAGAACTTAAGAGATAACACCATAGGTGAAAAAAAAACAAAAACAAAAAACAAAACAAAACACACCAATACACCTATGCATATATACACACATACGCACACACACACATGCATGTATATATACACATACACATGCACACACACATATAAACAATAAATTCAAAATAAACACATGAATAAATAAAAACGCTAATGACTGTGAAGGGACAACTATCATCTTTATGATGTTCTATTCAGCCAGGTACCCGAGTTAAAGGTGTCCATTTTTGTACAAAAATGTCTTTTTTCATTTGCAGTTGTGCAGTTAGTTGTTCCATTATGTTTACCTGCATGTCTCAGCATCCCAGCACATTGTTCCACTATAGGGGGTCGATTTCGCCACCAAGGAACAGTTACATTATATGCATATTGTCTCCATAGAGTAGACCTGTCGGTATACATCCCAAAACACAGTACTTTATAAATGTTTTAAAATCAGTTTATGTGAATCTGACTTTTAATATTAGTGGACTTAACTTTTTGTTGGGAATGTAAGGACTTTTAATACACATTTAAATGTTATTTAAATTGGTCTCTATTGCTTTATAATGTTTCTTAATTATTTATTTTAAATCAGTTTATGTGAATATGATTGTTAACAGTGGACTTATTTTTTCTTTATTTTTTTATTTTTATTCAGTTGTTTATTTTATACCTGATCATGTGAATGTGACTATTTATATTAATGAATTTCACTTTTTCTTTCAAATATAAGAACATAAAATATTAATACACATTTAAATGTTATTTTAACTGGGCTCTGTTGCTTTAGAACTTTTTTTTTTTTAATTCTTTTTTAAAAAAAATCTGATAATGTGAATGTGAGTGTTATTATTAGTGGACTTAACTTAGTTTTTTTTCCTTTTTATTTTATTAAATTTAATCTTTTTTTAAACTAATTTATTTATTTTCTGTATCTTTTAAATCACACGAGCGCCTGTTAAACCGAGCGGAAGTAACTTCCTGGTGTCACACACAAACAGCGCCCCCCCTCCCTCGCCCTGTGACACAAACTACAGGAAACGTTGCATCATCGTCAGCGTCACACGCCCCCTCCTCCTCAGCCAATCAGCGCCGCGTCCCGCTTGTTGATGAGCTCTGATTGGCCGACGGGGACAGTACACGGTCCCGTTTTAACGGCTGCCCTCCTACCGGACCCGGTGACACGCTTCAGCTGCTCCGGTTCTGCATCAACCATGGATCAGCGGGACGAGCTCTCCGGGTTCCGAACCGCCTTCAAGTCCTTCGCCACGGAGGCCATTCACGTCGGACAGGAACCGGAACAGTGGAAGTCCATGGCCGTGGTTCCTCCGATCTCTCTGTCCACCACCTTCAAGCAGCACGGACCGGGAAACCACGCCGTGAGTAACCGATCCCCGGTGCTGGAGGCCGGTTAGGGAGGGGGGAGACCCGGGAGGCACGTGTCAAACAAAAGCGGTGAAATGATGCGTTAACGGAGTCAACCGACAGTTTGTTTGGACACAGAAACACGGTAGAAATGAAATTATAAATATGACTTCAGGAAAAAAAAAATATAGATTTTGTTTTTATTAAAACAGATTTTAAAGACAAATTCAGGATTCAGGCATTTTACATCTCAGAAAAAAGAGATAAAATCCAACTTCATCTGAATAAAACCTGCATTTAAAACCTGGATAATTACTGACTGAACATTAAACTGAACTAACCTTTCATTAATGCTTCTGGATCCCCTATGTGGAAGATTCATATAATTATTATGTTTCATGTATTGTTTTGCTTATCTTTCTGTAGTTTTTACAGACAGACTCTATTATATCGATAGTCAATTTTCAGTTGTTGGTTTATTTAACATTTTATATACAGAAAGATGATGGAAACTAAATACGACTCCCGGTCCAAATATCTATTTAAATTTTGATTAAATCAGATTTTAAAGACAGAAGCAGGATTTAGGATTTTTAAATTTCAGAAAAAAGAAATAAAATCCAACTTTACCGGATGGTGAAAGATGATTAATGACTGAACCATTAAACCCAACAAACCCTTAATGTGCAACCTTTCATATTATTATTATTTTTTACGTATTATTTTGCTTAATTTTCTATAGTTTTTACAAACATGCTCTATTAAATGGACGGTAAGTGTACAGTTGTTGGTTTATTTAATATTTTAGACAGAAACATGATGGAAATTAAACTAACTATGACCCCTGGTCTAAATATCTATTTAAATGTTTATTAAATCAGATTTTAAGGACAGAATCAGGACTTTATGAAGCAGCAGATTCAAGTTTCATTTGCTTAAACTACTCACAGTTTGTTTCTATGATATCTAACCTGAATTACTGACTTTGTAGTGAACCTTATGAATGAACATGTTGACGTTGGACGTCCTTGTTTTACCTCTAGTCTAACAGAAAGTGTCTTTAGTTCAGCATCACTTCATTACTTCCTGTTAAAACCTAATTATTTATTAATCTGAGTCACGTCACTGTTATTTAAACAGAACACAGAAGAATTTTAGGCTGAAAAATAAGATTGAATTCACCTAGAGCGTAAATATTGAGCTCATGACCCGACTGTTATTTCTAGTTTGAGTGATTTAAATATTACAGTTAAAATGAGACAAAAATGATATAAAATCCAACTTTACTTGACTGTAATAAACATTTAGACGGAGACTCTACAGGGTTAGTGATTATTAATTTCTCAGTCTACAGAAATCTGCATGAAAATCCAACAAATCCGAAGTTTCTCTAGATTAAATATGAGCAAACTTTGATGATATTTTTGTCTTTTATATTTTTAGGCTTTATTTTCTATTATTTTTATAAATAAACTCTATTATATGGACCGTTAATTAATTTAGTTGTTGGTTTCTGGAATAGTTTGGACACAGAAACCTGTTGGTAATCCAGCAGAAGATATGATCTCCCATCAAAATGTCTTTTTAATATATTTTATGTGTTATTAAAACGTATTTAAAAACAGAATCTGGGCTCTGAAGTGGTTTAGATTCAGTTTTTGATCAGATATGACTGAACCCTGAACAGTTTGCTGCTGTTATTTCCATAAATAAATATGGTGACAGTTATTATCCATGTTTTACAGCCTTGTTTTTGTATATATTTGACTTTTTAATGTCATGTTTTCTACAAACAAACCAGAGGAAATGGAATGTAAATGATTAAGTTGTTGGTTTTTATTGGTTTGTGAATATTTTAAACACCGAAACCTGTTGTCTATGAAGCTGCATATGCTCATATTATATCTATAAATACCTGTCATGACAGTAAACAGACTTTTTGGGCCATTTTCTGAAAAGAAAAAATGACAAAACTAAACTTTAGCTCTAAACAAACAGGCTGATTCACTGGTTATAACTAAACAGACTTTCCAGAGTCAAAGACATGTTGGAACGTCTGATCAGGCAGATGTAACCTCATGATAATTTAATATTATGTAACATAATAGCTGGGTGTTTTATTGTTATATATCAAACCGACCGTCCGCCACAGCTGTTTCTGGTTTATTTTTTGAACCTCCCTCTGTGTGGTAAGTTCCTGAAACCTTGTGATAGAAAAACATAAACCAGCCTGTTTTTTCTGCTTGCTGTCGTGTTCTCTGATAGTTCAGTCGACTTTTATTTACCCGCCACTTGTTTCTGTCAATGATTATCTGCTGGGTTCCTAACAAATTTCAGATTTCAAGTCTGTAACATACAGTGACCTTCTAGACGAGGTCTCTCAGGTTCAAACTGTTTCTACATTCCTCACTAAACTACATTATTGAAGCAAGTTCTCAAACCCAGAAACACCCAAACCTCATCACAGTTTGTTCTTGCTCTTTAGATAAAGTTTAGTTGACTTCACAGGAGCTTCTGTGGCAACCAATAATGTCAAATTTAAATGAAAAGTTGCACTTCACTGATTGAAAATGTAATAAAATACAAGAATGCAACAAAAGCTCATTGCTATCTCTTTGAAACAGGTGATTTTATGCTTCTATTCTGTTCATTTTTAGTCCAAACTTCTACATTTTGTGATTTAACAGTTTAATAATGTTGATTTGGAGTGAAAGAATCACACAACTGCACATAAGCAGAAACTTAGACAAGATGCTTTAGTCTTTAGTCTTATCGAGTCTGTAATAAACCACGTCTTTGGTAAACCGACGTGTTCAAAGGATTTCATGGTTTTACGCAGCAATAAAGACGTTATCAGGGCCATGGAAGTTGTCTGCTGCTGGTTAGCTTGGTTTATGTAATACACTCTAAAGATCAGAACAAAAACAGGAAAATACATTTAAAGGTTAGAGTCATTTTGGACCATTTCTATCTTATGTTGGACAATTGTTGAGTCATTTTGAGCAGGTTTCAAGTCAATACAGTGAAAAACTGGAACCATGGCACAGTCAGCTGATATTAGAGGCCATTTAATAATTGCAGAAGAGAAAAATGCATTCAAAATCTTGCACTTTTTCCTTTTACATTTTCAAGCGCCAATAATTAGTAATTGCAAAACGATCAGACGACTCTTTCCTGAACCTTCATGTTCACCCTCCAAACACAGATTTACTACAAAACCAGTAAATATGGATCCATCCATCTATATAAACACTTACAGGAACTTTCTGGTTCCACAGCACCAGCCTGGTTGGAGCATTTTCCAATTTTTTCCATTTTCAGGACCAATAGTTATTCATTTTTGGCATGTTGTGGAGAATTTTGAGCCATTTGGACCATTTCTATCTTATGTTGGACAATTGTGAGTAGTTGTGAGCAGACTTCAAGTCAATGCAGTAAAAAACTGGAACCATGGCAAAGCCAGTTGATATTCAAGGCCATTTAATGATCACAAAAACAGAAAAACTGTGTAAAAAAATAAAATTGTGCCATAAGGATCCAGATCTCCAGATGAGATAAGTTTCTGAGCAGCACTGGAGAAGTTCAGGTGATTCTTTCCTGAACCTTCATGTCCACTTTTCAAACCACAAATTTACTACAAAACCAGTAAATATGGATCCATCCATGTATATAAACACTTACAGGAACTTTCTGGTTCCACACTGCCAGCCTGGTTGGAACATATTGCACTTTTTCCACTTTTAAGGACCAATAATTCTTCGTTTAGATGAATTTTTAGTCTTTTTGGACAATGTCTATCTTCAGAACGTCTCCTATTAGATGTAAAGATGCTCCACAACATCCTTACAAAAGCCTCTTTAACACTGAACATTTACTTCATGATTTACAAGATGACCTGTTCTTACATGCATGTTGTGTGATTTTCACTCCTTTAATTAATACCTAGCATTACAGTTTAGCATCTATGATTGAATGTTTCAGCGTACCTATTAGATACACTATAATTAGAATGACTTGAATGGACAGACTATAATTTATCTCCCACAGACTCACTGACATCGACATACATGAGTCAGAAATGTTTGCACTACCTGATTATAAAGGCTAAAATGTAATTTGCAACAACACTGTTACACTGATATGAGACACTTTATGCAGCAAAATCACTCAATATTTATTGACTATCTTTGTGCAGGTGTCATATATTTGCTTTAATATGAGGATAACATGATAGGATTCAGGCCAGAGTCACTTTTATGACACATTTTGTAAATATTACAGAGCTTTATTACCTTTATAATGACTGAAGGGGAAATTCTGCCCCTTCCTGAGTAAATTATTATTTTTTTTTCATTTAACCTTTATTTAACCAGGAGAGATCCGTAATAAATAATTACGCAACTGGGAGCTACAGTAGCTGTTTTGTCTGCCGGTTTTTCACATATAAAAAAATAAACCATGATACTCGGTTGTGTTGTGAAAGCACGTTGGAGCAGTGTTGTCTTTTCAGACTGCCTCAGATTTCATTCATAGTTTTCTTATTTGTTAAGTTATGGGACTTATTTTGGCTGAATTTTGAGGATTTCATCTGTTTCAGACCTGGATTTTTTTGTATTTTCATCCTTAAAACATCTTACCTGAGGCCATGTTAAGGGCTGAATTTTCCCAGAAATGGAACTTTCATGTATCTCTATAGAAAGATTCAGTAAAACCAGCCTCTTACGTAGTTAAATTTCCTCATGAATCAGCATGAAGCAGCTTGTAACTCTGAACATCTACCACCAACATCTAGACCTCTATGAACTCCAACATCTAGACCTCTATGAACTCCAACATCTAGACCTCTATGAACACCAACATCTAGACCTCTATGAACATCTAGCCCTCTATGAACTCCAGGTTCTGATTCCTACCAATGACTCCACATCAACATTTAGTCTGAACATCTAAAAACTGGAACCTTGTCTGGTCAAACTTTAACCCATCAGATTCTACTGATGTTAGAGCAAAGACCAAAGACTGTATTTTAGTAGAAATATGGATCCATCCATAGATATACACTTACAAGAACTCTATGAAGACACTAGACCAGCTTGGATTGGACATTTGATGCTTTCTTTCCATGTTTAAGGACTAATAATTGTTGAGTATTGTCATTTTGGACAATGTTGAATCATGTTAGTAACAGTTAAAGTCATTTTAGTTGATGGTTTGTGGTAAAATACACATCTAAAAAGTCTCAGCAGGTAAAGCTGGAATTCCTTACTAAAATACATTATTAAACTAAGCTTGCTAACCCAGCAACTCACAGCTTTGACAAGTTTACTCTTGTTTGAATACCTCATTTAACCTGCCACCTGCCTGTTTTGTCATGATCAGGTCTTACAACACATGAAAGGAGGTTCGAGTTCCTATCTTTGAACCAGTCAATGATTGATTAGAAACCAAACAGAGCCCTGTAGTTGAAGGGCAGCAGGTCGTAGTATGAAAACAGATAACAGTAATATCAAGATAAACTCATTCACTCAAACTGTCTGTTCAGATCCACACCAGATGCTTTATAGTTGTTGATAGCAGCAGGTTGTTTGTCTGAACCAGTTTAATGACCTGTTGTTGGAAATGCAGAGCAAAGCAACTTCCTAACTTGTTCTGATTAAAGTTGTGCAATAAATCTCCATTCACACAGAACCTGATGTAATCTGTTCAGACTGCTGGGTTTTATCTAATATTCTCACAGCAGCAGCAAAAAAACGACATGTTTGTCTGCAGGCCTCACAGGTTTAACTCATGAAGCATTCCTGTGTTAATTAAAACCAGAACTCAAGTTTTCTCTCACGAGAACATTTCATTTCATTCAACAGTAGAGAGGTAAACTCTGGATGACAAAAAGCTCCATTCTGGTCTGATCACTAGTTTTTAAACCTCAGATTTTAGTTCTTAGATTTCAGTCCTATAATTACAAACAGACAAGTTTGTTGGATTTTCTGCTAATAAAGTTTGTTTGTGAACAAAACTGAACACTGAGCGTCTGGTTACTCAGACTAGACGCTATAAAACACACCGTCCCCACTGTGAAGCATGGTGGTGGCGGCATCATGATGTGAAGCACGGTGGTGGCAGCATCATGATGTGAAGCACGGTGGTGGCAGCATCATGATGTGAAGCATGGTGGTGGCAGCATCATGATGTGAAGCATGGTGGTGGCAGCATCATGATGTGAAGCACGGTGGTGGCAGCATCATGATGTGAAGCACGGTGGTGGCAGCATCATGATGTGAAGCACGGTGGTGGCAGCATCATGATGTGAAGCACGGTGGTGGCAGCATCATGATGTGAAGTTATTTTCATTTTTTTGCTCCTGAAGGGAACCAAAATCCTGAAACGTCATCATACATGTTTCTGTTTGGGCGACGTGTCTGTTAAAGGACTCGTTTAAACACGTTACATAGAGGATATTACTATAAATGTAAATAATACAGGATATTATTATAAATGTAAATACTACGAGATATTATTGTAAATGTAAATAATACAGGATATTATTATAAATGTAAATGATACAGGATATTATTATAAATGTAAATACTACAGGATATTATTGTAAAAGTAAATAATACAGGATGTTATAATAAATGTTGATCTTTGGTGACTGAAATGTTCTTCAATCTTGCTTTTCTTCAGGGCTTTGAATATAGTCGCAGTGGAAACCCGACCAGGAACTGTCTGGAGAAGGCCGTGGCGGCGCTGGATGGAGCTAAGTACTGTAAGTGTTGCTGATGAGGATACCTTCAACAGAATATTTCAGTTTTCAGTCCCTCTGGCAGGATGACATCCAGTTGTTTTCCCCTGCAGGTCTTGCTCTGGCCTCAGGATTAGCAGCCACGGTAACCATCACCCACATGCTGAAGGCAGGTGATGGAATCGTCTGCATGGATGATGTCTATGGAGGTAAAACACTGGAACTGAAGCAGCTATGATACTCGATTGAGTTGTGAAAGCACGTTGGATCAGTGAGTGTCATTTCAGACCACCTCAGATTTCATTCACAGTTTTCTCATTTAATTATGGAACATATTTTGGTGGAATTTTGAGGATTTATTATGTTTTCAGACCTGGATTTTTTTTTTTTTGTATTTTGTATTTTCACCCTTAAAAACATCTTTTCTGGAGCCATACTGAGAGTTCAATATCTCCAGAAATATAACTTTCATATATCTGTATGAAAACATTCAGTAAAATCAGTAAAATCGGCCTCGTTGTTAAATCTCCACATGAATCAACATGAAACAGCTTGTAACTCTGGACATCTACCACCAATATCTAGACCTCTATGAACATCTAGACCTCTATGAACTCCAACATCTAGACCTCTATGAACACCAACATCTAGACCTCTATGAAAATCTAGACCTCTATGAACTCCAGGTTCTGGTTCCTACCAATGAGTCCACATCAACATTTACTTTAAACATCTAAAAACTGGAACCTTGTCTGGTCAAATTTTAACCCGTCAGATTCTACTGATGTTGGAGCCTCAACAGGTGGAGAAATGTGGACCAAAGACTGTATTTTAGTAGAAACATGGATCCATCCATAGATATACACTTACAGTAAATTTTCAAGACATTTTGGACAATTTCGTGTGATTTTGGATAACTTAAAGACATTTTTGGCAGGTTTGAGGCCAAAATAGTAAAAAAATTCAACACATGGCAAACTTGGCTAATATTGGAGGCCTTAAAAGTCCATTTTTGGTAGGAAATGTAGACTAATATACTTAAATATATATATAGTAGTAGGAACTTTCTGGGGGTCTCTTCTGTTCTCAGGGGCTAATAAATAAACTTTTTTGTCTTGCTGGAGTCATTAAATCTGGAATCTATTTGGACCTGACGAAACTGTTCTGACTTGTCACCATACTTCATGGCTGTTAGTTTTTTTTCTGGAGGTTTTGAACCTTGAAAACAGCTTCACAGCTCTCCAAATGCAGCCAAACTATTTATTAGAAGAAGAAAAGTCTGAACCAAATCTAAGGTGAAAGAATCATCGCCTGTTTCTGAAATGACACAAACTGATGCAACACCATGAAGCTTCTGCCAGTAAACGCCTCGCTTGTGAGTTTGTGACAGTTTCACTTCCCGATCTGCAGGAACGAACCGCTACTTCCAGAGAATCGCCGCCACCATAGGTCTGGACATCTCATTGGCTGATTGCACAAAACCAGAGAAGCTGAAGGCGGCTCTGAAGCCCAACACCAAAGTAAGTCTGGGGAACATTTAGAAGATTATAGAATAAAGTGCCATCGTTGTGGTTCAGTGAGTCTTTATCTTTTCCAGTGTTTATTAAACACATATCCTGTACCTGTTTGACAACCAGGTGTGTCCTCTAGAGTCACTGTGATTCAGCACTTTATAGATCATTCAGACCTGGAGGACATTTAACCTCCGATAATCCACGTATTAAACCCTAAAACATGCAGTAGTTGTGTAAATGTTCTTGTCCTGAGACCAAATCTATAAAAACTAGGAGAAAAGAATGTTGAAAATACTTTAAATACCAAATAAGTCTGGAGTTCCCCTAAAATGCCATTTTTCTCTTGTCCCGCCCCCCTGATGACCAAACTGAATCTCTAATAAAACAGTTAGAATCTAATTTAAATTTCCTTTTTTCTGGTTTTATTTTTTCATTCATGTCTCTGTAACTGTGGGAGCATATTTAGTCAACATAATATTTTAAATAATAATTATTATACACACAACATGTTAGCAGAACCTGTTGATTGTGCTTTTGTCGTTTTGTGTCTCGTTTTTGTCTTTTATGTCTTGTTTTTGTTGTTTTGTGTTTTGTTTTTGTCATTTTGTGTCTTGTATTTGTCGTTTTCTCTCGTTTCTGTCATGTTCTGTCTTGCTTTTGTCATTTATGTCTCGTTTTTGTTGTTTTGCGTCTTGTTTTTGTCATTTTGTGTTTTGTTTTTGTTGTTTTCTCTTATTTTTTTGTTTTGGGTCTTGTTTTTGTCGCTTACTGTCTTGTTTTTGTCATTATTTGTCTCATTTTTGTCATTTATTTTCTCGTTTTTGTTGTTTTACGTCTCGTTTTTGTCATTTCACGTCTTGTTTTTGTCTTTTATGTCTTGTTTTTGTTTTTTTTTCTCATTTTTGTTGTTTTCTGTCTCATTTTTTGTTGTTTACTGTCCTGTTTTTGTTTTCTGTCTTGTTTTTGTCATTTACTGTCTTGTTTTTGTCATTTTATGTCTTGTTTTTGTCTTTCATGTCTCTTTTTTGTCGTTTTCTGTCTTACTTTTGTCATTTTGTGTCTTGTTTTGCTCTTTTGTGTCAAACATTTTGAAGCCTAAATGTCCTCCAGTTCTGGAATGACCCATTTATGTTAAACGCAGCGTCAGAGGAGTGTCTGCGTTGTGTTTGACTCCTCTAACCTTAACCCTACCAGCATCAGATTAAATTCGTCCTCGTGTTTGACTCGTCAACCTGCCGCTGAGCCTAAATGACTGTTTCCTTCCTGCAGCTGGTCTGGATCGAGACGCCCACCAACCCGACCATGAAGGTGGTGGACATCAAGGCCTGCTCTGATCTGGTGCACGAACATGACAAGGACATCGTGGTGGTGGTGGACAACACCTTCATGTCGGCGTACTTCCAGGTTTCACGGCCTCTTGACTCTGAAGCAGCAGTTTGGTGGTTTCCTGCTATCAGACTGGGCTCATGTGGAAATGATTAACTCGTGTTTGTCTTCTACCCCTCAGCGCCCCCTGGCTTTAGGAGCTGATATCTGCATGTACTCAGCCACCAAATACATGAACGGTAGGAGATGCATGTCCTCTTGGTTTCTTAACATCATATTTTCATTCTAATCCAACACTAGAGTACATTAGTGGCTTTAATAATACAATCTAACTGATTACAACAGGTTCTCCAGGTCCCCGCCTCATGTTCAAAGCTAAAGCAGCGGTTGGAAGACCAAAAAAATGCAATTTAAAGTATTAAAGATGATATGAACAGAATTTGTCACAATAAATAGTGTTTGGTCGACTATCTTCGATCATTCCAGAACTGGAGGACTTCAAAATGTTTGAAAAATCAACCTTCTGTTTTCCAGTTTTCTGCTCCATATTGATCAATAATAGGTAAACGACAAAAACAAGACACAAAACGACAAAAACAAGACACAAAATGACAATAATGAGACAAAACGACAAAAACAAGACACAAAATGACAATAATGAAACATAACGACAAAAACAAGACACAAAATGACAAAAGCAAGACCCAAAACAACATAAATAAAACAGAAAACGACAAAAATAAGACACAAAACAACATAAATAAAGCACAAAACGACAAAACAAGACACAAAATCACAAAAATAAAACAGAAAATGACAAAAACAAGACAGAAAACAATAAAAACAAAACACAAAACAACAAAAACAAGACACAAAATGACAAAAACAAAACACAAAGTGACAAAAACAAGACATAAAATGACCAAGGCAAGACATAAAAGACAGAAACGTCATCAAAAGGTTCTGCTAACATGTTGTGGGAAACGTTCCATGAATAATAATTATTATTTAAAATATTATGTTGATTAAAAAATGTTCTCACAGTTACAGAGACATGAATGGAAAAAATAAAACCAGAAAAAGGAGATTTAAATTAGATTCTGATTGTTTTATTAGAGATTCAGTTTGTTCATCAGGGGGGCGGGACAAGAGAAAAATGGCATTTTAGGGGAACTCCAGACGTATTTTGGATTTAAAATATTTTCAACATTCTTTTCTCCTATTTTTTTATAGATTTGGTCTCAGGACAAGAACATTTACACAACTACTGCATGTTTTAGGGTTTAATACGTGGATTATTGGATGGAAGATCCTTTATTACTATTTCAACATTTATTGCAGAATAATGTCAAAAAAGATCAAATCTAAACCAAAAAGCTTCACTTCAGGACTTCATTCTACAACTTAAGTGTCTAATTTTATGATCAACCTGTCAGATTTTGTTCTTCCAGTAGAGAACAGAGACACACAATAAATAAATGATCCATTTTCTGCTCTAGCTACTCATAATTTATCATTTTCTTTCTTCCTATGATTTATTCTGCAGGACACAGCGACGTGGTGATGGGTCTGGTCTCCATGAACAGAGAAGATCTGCATGAACGACTCAAGTTTCTGCAAAACGGTGAGAAAAAGTCAAAGTTTCAGGCTCTTTAAATTGGTTTCTTCTAAGTTTCAGGCTTTTTAGATTGATTTCTTATATGTTTCACGCTTTTTAAATTGGTTTCTTGTATGTTTCAGCCTCTTTAAATTGGTTTCTTCTAAGTTTCAGGCTCTTTAAATTGGTTTCTTGTATGTTTCAGCCTCCCTAAACTGGTTCCCAGTACATTTCAGCTGTTGTTTACTGGTCTCTCTGCCAGTATTTGGTGAAGCAGTTATTTGACCTTAATTCTCTCATTAAAGAACCAAATCTGTTGCTGAGGCCAAAGTTCTGAACCAGTTTAAACCTTTCGAGACGGATCTGTTGGTTGTGTGTTGGCAGGTTGTGTTGGTGAGCTCTTTGTGTTGTTTTTGTCGTCTCGTTTCAGCTCTCGGAGGCGTTCCGTCGCCCTTCGACTGCTTCCTGGTGAACCGAGGCCTGAAGACGCTTCACCTCCGGATGGAGCGCCACTTCAAGAACGCCATGGCTGCTGCCAAGTTCCTGGAGGCCGACCCCCGGGTGGAGCGAGTCATCTTCCCAGGTTATTGAGTTCATAGAAAAGTGTTGTTGAGACACGTCTCCATTCCAGACAAACCCCTCAGGTTATTGTTTAGCTTCATGCTGTGGAAAGACTGACAGAGATACTGTTTTACACATTGTTTAGAGTCGGTTATGTAAGGTTAAGACGTAAAATAAGTGACTGCAGAACTATTCCCTCCCTTAAAGTGATCCATCTGATTGAACTCAGAGCACCCAGTTGCTTCTAGAAGTCCTTAATGGATGATCTGAGGTCAGTGATTGGAAGATAAAGACTCCTGGATCTGAAGGTCCAGTCTCTGGCGGATCAGAACTCCTGGATAGAACTATACCATGAAGACTAAAGAACCAAGAAACTCTGAGAAAAGGTTGTTGAAAAGCATCAGTCAGGACGATACAAGAACATTTAAAGTTCCTGAAGATCTCCTGGAGTCCAGTTAAATCCATCATTAAGAAATAGAAGGAAGATGGAACATGAATAAATCTGACTGGAGCAGGACGTCCTCAAGACCTGAGAGACTAGTGAGGGAGGCCACCAAGACTCCTATGACTCCTCTGAAGGAGAAAGAGACTAGTGAGGGAGGCCACCAAGACTCCTATCCCCACTGAGAAGCACGGTGGTGGCAGCATCATGACATGAAATGCGGTGGTGGCAGCAGCATCGTGATGTTTCTCAGTTTCTCATGAAATTTCCTTGAAGCTCAGAAATGACACAAGGACCAAGTGATTAGATTTTGGCAGTGATGCAGCTTATAGTCTGGATCCATGGATTTGTTCAAGATTTCTGTATCATTGCCAGATAGCAGCACGGCATCACTGTAACCATGACAACAAGTGAACACTACATCAGCTGCCTGCTGACGATCACATGATTGTGATCCTACTACAAATCCACCACTGAGGACTTACCAGGACTTATCCCTCAGAAATGATCCAAGGAACAACTGATTAAATTGTGGGGGTGTTTCTGAGTCCCATCAATTCCTGCCGCCTGCTACATATTTAGATCGTGTGCTTCGACGCAACGATAAAAAGGAGACACAAAATGACAAAAACGAGACACAAAACGACAAAAACAAGACACAAAACGACAAAAACGAGACACAAAATGATATAAACGAGACACAAAACGGCAAAATGAGACACAAAACAACAGAAACGACACAAAACAATCAAGATTAGACACAAAATGACATAAACAAGACAAAACGACATAAACGAGACACAAAACGACAAACGAGACACAAAACAACATAGAGACACAAAATGACATAAACGAGACACGAAACAACAAAAACATGACAGGACGACAATAACGAGACACAAAATTACAAAAATGAGACACAAAACGATATAAATGAGACAAAAAACGATATAAATGAGACACAAAACTACAAAGTGAGACACAAAACGAAACACAAAATGACATAAATGAGACACAAAATGACAAAAATCCGTACATAACGTGCACATGTATAACACGCCTGTGCTCAGCTCAAGGTCATTTTTTTATTAAAGATTTAATCCGTCAGAAATGAAACAAAGACTGAGGAGGACTGAGCTCTCTGAGAGCTTTTCTTTTTGCTGTTTGAATGTTCAGTGTTTGTTAAACCGTCCTGAATAAACCAAACGTAGAACTTTGAGAGAACCTCTTGGTGTGTATTTGAGGTACAGCGAGGAGTGTTCCCTGTATAGAACCGCTCCACACCCTCTATTGTCTGCAGCTTTCCAGGATGTATTCCACTCTACCAACACGTTTTTCCTGTTCTTCATGTCTTTGCAGGTCTGCCGTCTCACCCTCAGCATGACGTGATGAAGAAGCAGTGCACCGGCTGTCCAGGGATGATCACCTTCTACATTAAAGGGAAGCTGGAACACGCCAGCGCCTTCCTCAGCAACCTCAAAGTAAAAACCTCCTCTAACCTCGTCTGTTCTTCACTAGTGGTGCTTCTGGAGGCTGCAGAGGAGATTAGAGATCAGATTCCAACAATAAGGAACAAAAACTCCTCAACAACAAAGTCCCAGTTCTAGTTTCATAGGTTTGGATCCGTCTGGTAGAAGAACTCGCGTCCAGATATTAAATAATAAGAAATATTTCACACACAGTTTAACACATGTTCCTTTAAATGCTCTGCAGCTGTACTTTATTTTACTGCATTTTTACAGCGTTAAAGCTGTTATTTAAACTGGATTTCAGCACTCTACAGTAAAATATAAGGTTTTCTGTTTAGTACTGTAACTAAACTTCCAAGTAATATACTGAATTTATTAACATTTAGTATAGCTGCTTGTAAATTACACATTTTTAATGCAAAATCACTACAAAAAGACTCAAAATCACCACAAAAAGACTCAAAATCACTATAAAAAGACTCAAAATCACCATAAAAAGACTCAAAATCACCACAAAAAGACTCAAAATCACCACAAAAAGATGCAAAATCACCACAAAAAGGTGCAAAATTACCACAAAAAGACACAATCACCACAATAAGACTCAAAATTACCACAAAAAGACGCAAAATCACCACAAAAAGATGCAAAATCACCACAAAAAGGTGCAAAATTACCATAAAAAGACTCAAAACACCACAAAATGACACAAAATCACCACGAAAAGATGCAAAATTACCATAAAAAGACACAAAATCACCACAAAAAGATAACATTACCACAAAGAGGCAAATCACCACAAAATGACTCAAAATCACCACAAAAAGGTGCAAAATCACCACAAAATGATGCAAAATCACCACAAAAAGACTCAAAATCACCACAAAAAGGTGCAAAATCACCACAAAATGACCCAAAATCACCACAAAAAAATGCAAAATCACCATAAAAAGACTCAAAATTGGTCTTTTTATGGTGATTTTGAGTTTTTTTTGTGGTGATTTTTGCATCTTTTAGTGACACTTTTGTGTCTTTTTGTGGCATTAGTTTTGGATTTAAAAAAAACGTTTTAAAGCAGTAATGCCTGAAAAATTTAAATATATTGAATATATTTTAGAAACCAAGGAAAATAATTTAAATGAATACCAAAAAAGAGTCCATTTCAGAGCATCAGTTTCATAATATCCTATTATTAGCTGCTCAAATCATTTTTGTTTGTGGCTCCAAAAAAGCATCAGATTTTATTGTTTTTGATTATATTTTAGAAAAGCTGAACACAATTTGATGCATTTTTTCAGTAATTTATTACAAAATAAGAAAAGATGCAGCAAAGATGATGTTAGTAATCAATAATTCAATAAATGACATCAAGTTATCGTCAAAAGATGCATAGTTTTGTGATATTAGAAGCATTTTCTTGAATAAACACCATTTATTCTTGTTTCAGATTGATTTAGTCACTTTTTATGATCAAACTGATTTTGTTTTGTTTATTCATGTCTCATTGTTGACGTGGAGCCGCATGTTGTAGCTTCTGTATCATTTGCAGCTTCATTTTGAATTCCTGTCACTAATTTCTGTGCTCATTATTTCTATTTAAATGCTGCGCTGCTTTATTTACTGTTTTCTGTTGTTTTCCAGATGTTTGCGATCGCTGAGAGTCTCGGTGGATACGAGAGTTTAGCAGAACATCCGTAAGTATCAGAGTTTTAGAAATCAGTGGCACAGTGTTGATTTTTTGCTTTGCAGCTTTAATAGAACAGATTTTAATTCCATTTAGTTCAGGGGTGTCCAACATGCGGCCCGTGGGCCAAAACCAGTCCTCCAGAGGCTCCAATCCGGTCCTCAAAGTGTAAAAAATTCCAGAGAAGACATAAACTGCAGATTGTAAATTAGTAAAACTATGAATGTAAAATAATTTCTAGACCATGACAAGTTGTTTTGATCATAAAGTAAAATACTAGATTGTTCATTGTTCTTTTGTCATTTTGTGTCTCATTTTTGTAATATTTTGTCTTGTTTTTGTCATTTTTTTGTCTGATGTCATTTTGTGTTTCCTTTTTGTCTCACTTGTGTTTTTTGTCTTGTATTTGTTATTTTGTCTTTTGCATTATTGTTTTGTGTCTCATTTTTGTAATATTTTTTGTCTTGTTTTTGTTGTTTTTGTCTGACTTGATGTTTGTCTCATATTTTTGTCGTTTTGTTTCTCGCTTTTGTCATTTTTGTCTCATTTGTGTTTTTCTAACATTTTTGTCAAATTTTTTTGTCTGTTTTTGGTTTTGTTTTGCCTTACGTTTTTGTTGTTTTGTGTCTCATTTTTGTTATATTTTGTCTTATTTTTGTTTGACTTTTTTGTCTGAATTTGTCATTTTTGTTTTTTGTTTCATTTTTGTCTCACTTGTGTTTTTTGTCTGTCTTTTTGTCGTTTTATTCCTTTTTTTGTCAATTTCTGTCTCATTTTGTCCATTTTTTGTCGCTTTTCTAACCTTTTTTGTCTAATTTTTTTGTCTCTTTTTCTTTGGTTTGTGTCGTTTGTCTCAGTTTTTGTCATTTTATGTTTAATTTTTGTAATATTTTATCTTGTTTTTGTTGTTTTTTTGTCTTTTTTTGTCTGATTTTGTGGTGTTGATCCTCCAGTAAATCCTCTATGGTTCAGTTCCAGATGACTAAATATTGTGTTCCTTTGTCGACACTCTGTGATCTGGAAGTTGTAATGTGGAAATGATGAACTGAGACTGAATGTTGATGAAACTGAATTTATTTTTCTTCATACATTTCAGGTTGTGCCTGATGTTTAGTAAAAAGATAATTGATGAAATGTGAACATTTTTGCACTAAAACAAAGGAAGCATTAGGAGTTGTGGTTATTTAGAGGTTTTTATGCTGTGGTTTTACTGGTTTTACTGGAGATCAGACTGGACTGGATGAAGCTGAACTAAGGTGAGTCTGACTCCCACGCCACCACCAGGGGGCTGCAGAGATCAGGAGGAGACCAGACTCTTTCTGACTGACTGATTGAGACGTTTTATTTCGATTCTGAAGTCTCTGCTGTGGTGTTATCGTCTCCTTTCAGGGCCATTATGACTCATGCGTCGGTGCCGGAGAACGAGAGGAAAGTTCTGGGCATCAGCGACACACTGATCCGCCTCTCCGTGGGTCTGGAGGACGAAGCCGACATCATCGAGGATCTGGAGCAGGCGCTCTCTGCTGCTGTGAGTATCAGCATCACTGGAGGGTTCTTATCGGATAGAATCAGGTCTGAAAGGTTCTGGGAGGCTGAGAGTCCAGTCTGCTGTCCCATCTGAGATAAGAAGCTTTAATTAATTCACAACAAGCTGAACTTTAGTCGAGATCGAATTAAGAATTAGATGCCGTTCATTTCAGCCACGAGTGGATTTAGACTATTAGAGGATTCTGATTTCAACTGGAGATTAAAATGATCCTTCCATCGTCCACAATAGTTCTGACCAACCACTGACCAACATGCTGATATGAGTCTTAAAGTTTACCCAGAATGACCTTTTAAAGTTTCCTGCAGCCTCATATCATCACAGTCCCACCTCTGTTCTTCACTGTCAGGACTATGCATTCACTGTGGTAGTCCTGGTTTAGAATAGACACAAAACTACTCCCAAGAAACACAAAACTACTCCCAAAAAACACAAAACTACCCCAAAAAACACAAAACTATCCCAAAGAACACAAAACTACCCCAAAAAACACAAAACTGTCCCAAAAAACCACAACACTACTCCCAAAACACACAAAATTACCCCCATGAAACACAAAACTACCACCATAAAACACAAAACTACCCCCATAAAACGAGAGGTCTAGATGTTGGTGTTCATAGAGGTCTAGATGTTGGTGTCCATAGAGGTCTAGATGTTCATAGAGGTCTAGATGTTGGTGTCCATAGAGGTCTAGATGTTCATAGAGGTCTAGATGTTGGTGTCCATAGAGGTCTAGATGTTGGTGTCCATAGAGGTCTAGATGTTCATAGAGGTCTAGATGTTGGTGTCCATAGAGGTCTAGATGTTCATAGAGGTCTAGATGTTGGTGTTCATAGAGGTCTAGATGTTGGTGTTCATAGAGGTCTAGATGTTGGTGTTCATGGAGGTCTAGATGATGATGTTCATAGGGGTCTAGATGTTGGTGTTCATGGAGGTCCAGATGTTGGTGTTCATGGAGGTCTAGATGTAGGTGTTCATAGAGGTTTACTTACGAGAACTTAACAAACGTCACACAGATTTAAATGAATGTTTGAAATGTAAAAGTTTAGAACCGTGCCTGTAATCAAGTCGTGTTTGAGACTTTTTAGAACGTATTCAACTTTGAAGAACATTTTCATCGCTTCATTGAAACTCATCCTCTGGTTAAAAACACATGAAGTGGATTTATTTATCAGCTTTCATTCCTTTTCCTCACCATGGAGAACCTTCAGAACCAACAGATGTTCTTCAGAGGTTTCCAGAATCCTTTGAGTTCATGTTCAGGTTCTTCTGAGCTTCTAGAACCTCCAAGCCTGTAGAGGAACCCTGGATGTTCTCTGGTTCTGGAGCGTTTTAGAACCTCCATCTCGTCTAGAACCCGTCTGGTTCCGGTTTGTTGAGGTTCTGTCCTGTTAGAGGTGAATTATTGGAGCTCTGTGTGGAGGTTCTGGATGATTCGCTTGTTGAACCCTAAGGGCCAGTAACCCCCTATATTAATCGAATTAATTATTCAATTATCAGAGGATCACTGGACCAGCTCTCCATCTAACGGGTCCGGTTCCCGTAGCCCATATGGGTCAACCCAGATGAGATCTGAGGAACGTTTAAGCTGGTAAACGAGAAAATTCGCCTAGCTTCTAACTGCCTTCATCCAGACGCCTATCCTGCTTCCTCTGATAACTAACTCAACTGAGTAGCCACTTTCGAATGGTCAAATTAATTACCAGTCACGTCTGTTAACGGCAGCTTTTCTCTCAACGGATTCTGCACTTGGTAAGTTGCTAGGTTTAAATTTAGAGGTTAAGGCACGGATAACCCCAAGGATAAGTTTAAAAAAGGCCTCACCTGGCCCCAACGACTAGGTAATCCGACAGAACCTGGTTTTAGATGTAATGCACACAGTAACCTGACTTTTTAAAAACTGAGAAGATATATGTGATTAATTCATCATCATGATAAAAATAAATAGAATTTCCAATCTGTTAACTTTAAATGCAGGATAAATGTTTTATTATAGTTTTAGCAAGGGCAAAGCAATAGCTCATAAATCATCAGACAACCAAATAAACATTAAAACATTCTCATAATAATCCTCTAATATGACTCCTAACTGGAACTATGCTTTTATCTAAGAAGAGTAATGATCACCCAGACTATGTAATCTGGAGGGGGAGAGCAGACGGTGTGGCCCCACCGGCTGCTCACCTGAAGACCGATGCCCCGCTGGGGCTCTGCTCCAGGGAGGAGGTGGAGAGGGTTCGGTCCAGATTTAGATCTGCTTGTATCCATTTTTGTTGTTTGGCCCCAAAAAAACTTTGTTAATCCATTCTGGTGTTAATCCTTTGGAAATAATAGAGTTAAGTTATATTCCTTCAGTCACCGTTATTTTTAGATCACAGTCTTTTGTAATCCTCAAACAGTGCAGAAAGAGCACTCCTTCAGTCCATAATTCCAATAGAACAGATATTCCTTTGCAGATCATGTTGAATCCCTTTCCGAGTTACGTGGTAAAATCCCCTTTGCCCAGAGCATTGCTGCCTGGCTTGCATCCAGTGACCACCTCGCAACGACTCCTCAACTTGTGTCTCGATCCAGTGTCATTTATACAACAACTGAACCATTTGCATATGCAAGAACTGCACCCTTAATTAACATACGTGATGACAGCATCCATCACCCTCCTCACTCGTGCACTGCTTCCATCCACTGACCTCGTGGCCTCTGCGTGCTCTGGAGGAACTAAAACCATCTACTCTGGACCGTTCCACCAGCCCCCCCCAACTCATCCTACGACCCCTCCATATTTGAGGAACTGAAACTAACTGTTTGGACTGTTTGGACCCTTCCACTCAGTCTCACTTCTCTATTAATGTATCTGTTCCGTCCACAGCTCAGAGCAGGCCTCCGGTCAGGAAACAGATGTCAGACTAACCTTTACCATGAACACTTGACCTCAGTTTACCCTAGCTCTTGACTTCTCACTTCATTACTAAGTTAAAAACCTTAGTTTACACAGTAATCAAAACTCTTAAAAGCATTTCCATTTCATAAAGCATTAGTTCCTCAGATTTGTCATATCTATCAAAAACATCAGTTTCCCTGGTAACTAAAAACATCACTTTTCACAGTGAGTTGCTGTTCTGACTTAGTTACTTCTTAAACAAAGATTATGCATGATAAGTATAAACATAATCAACTCCCCATTCTTCCATTCTTCTGATTTTTACACTGCTCAAAATAAAGATTGTATAAAAAAGACATATTCAAAAAATAATCAACTCATCACCTCTCTCGGTGAGGTACGCTTCTGATTTCTACGCTGTTTCAAATAAAGATTGTATATATATAAAAATATAAGCATTTGGTTAGTTTTACACACATTTATTACGTTAGAGCATGAATCAATGGTAAATCACAGGTTATAACATCACAATGTTCCCTTATTTAGCTGTTATTCTGTCAGAGTCTCACCCTTGTGGCTGATTCTGGGATCTCATACCTCCATGTTTCTCAACACCCCCTACTATGAGATCACAGTCAGCCCTTATAAATGACTGATTCTGGGATCCCATATCTCCGTGCTTCACAACACGCTGCTGATTCCTCCTGAACCTCCTGAGACCTTCTGACAACCAGCTGCAGCAAATGGAAACTAAATGGAGACTAACGAGCCTAACGAGCGTCTGCGATGCCTCCTGATTGGTCGAGGCTTTTATTGGACGTGACAACGGGTTGGATGGGTTCAGGCGGGGAAACATCCGGTCTGGTGTCCTCATCTGAGGGTTTATTTAACTTCATCAGCAGAATTCCAACCGTTTGTAGTGATGATGCTGGAAAATGCAGAAAAAAATAGAATATCTGACAGAAAATGATTAAAATCTAGCAGCAAGGTGACAAAAAAACGTTAAAACTGTGAGAAGAACAGAAAAATACTCACAAAATAATGATATTTTTAGATGATTTAAATACGGTAAAACACAAATTATTCATAATAAACAAACTGTTCCTTATATAATAACAGCAAAAATCTGTCAAAATGTTCTGCAGCTTTAAATACAATACGTATTATTAATATAAAATGTAAAATAATAGACAGCTATTTACAAAAATCCAGATATTTGATGTTGACATTATTTACATGTAACATATGAATTAATAATTTTTTGTGATTTTATTAGATATTATAAGCAATTTAAAAAAAAAACACAAAATCTGCAACACAACAAACATGGAAAAACGAAGAATAAATTAACAGATTTTTTATTTGGACTTTTTTTTTCTTTTTTGCCGTTTTGGTCTGCTATTTTTTCACAATAAACATGTAAACTAATACATATTTATTATTTTTCAATCCATAGTATAATAAATTTTTTTTGTCAAATGAGGAAAAATTCTGTAAAAATAATTTTCTACATATTTAAAAACTGTAATTTTATAGTTAAATGTTGTAAAAGAGCAAATAAGTATTTATAAAAATAGATGTTTGATGATATTTAATATTATCTACAGTTTGACCCCTTTTTAAAATTACAGTTAACATATAAATAATAATAATTTTTTACTTTTTTCTGGGATTTTACTGGATATTATGAGAAATAATTAAAACCTTCATAACAGTAAATTGTTAAATAAATGGTTAAAAACTGTTTTGTGGAAAATTATAATTTTGTTAAATATACATAAAGTAAAAAAAACATTGAAAAATAGTAAATTATCATTTTTTAAAAAAATGCAGATTTTTGGCAGTTCTGGTCTTTTTCTTTTTTGTTTTTTTGCAGTCATCATGTAAATTCAGACTTTTTCTGTTTTGAATTTGTAATTTTCTATTTCTATTTATAATTTAACAGTGAAACTCTGAAACAACAGTTTGTTAAATTCTTCACTATTTTTCAGTTCTCAATATGATTTTCTTTCATATAACAACAAATATCTCTAAAATAACTGTAATTTAACAAAACAGGGGAAGCATCTTCAACATAGCAGTTTAAGAATTCATTAAAATGATAACAATCGTTTATGTATTTCTCTTTCATAAAATGGCAGATTTCTGTAAAATAAGTGTTTTCTGCTGATTTACATCCAGTTTAATGGTGTAATGTTACTGTAAAATGTTGCCAAAGAACAAATTATGATTTATAAAAACACTGAATCTTGATTTTATTTTGATTCAGATATTTGTTATTTTTATTATCAAATTAATAAATGATTTTTGTGATCGTCCTAAATATTAACGTCCATTTTCAGCCCTTAATATTCAGAACTTTTCTTTCAAACAGCAAATATCTGTAAAATCACTGTTTTCTGCTGGTTTACTTTAAATGAATGAAGTTAAGAATCATGACTTATAATAATATGAAACCGATTTATTTTTATGTTAACATTATTTGCATTTTTGGCCTGTTTTTTTTAAAATTTATTTTAATTTTAAAATGTACAATTTTTAATCTTTAATACACAGAATTTTCCTTCAAATAGCAGCAAATGTCTGTAAATTATTTAAAACGCTAAAAAAAGAGGCTACTTTCATAAAAATCCAGATTTATGATGTGGACCGTTCTGGTCTGTTTTCTTTTTCCTGTGATTTTTCTGGATTTTATCTGTAATTTAATTAAATAACGGTAATTTTTCCACCTTTTCCAGAGAGTTTTATGAACTTTTATTCTCCGTCTCCGTTCTTGTGCAGCAGATTCATTAAATTCAGTTTTTCTGCTTCGATAAAATCCTCTTGTCCTTAAACCAGCTGCTGCTCTGAGGATCATTTCATGTTTTTTGGGGTTTTTTTTTGTCTTTTCCAGCATCCGAAGAACTGAACGTGTCCGGTCTTCATCTGGTCTCCGAGGAGGAACCGAAGCTTTGACGGATTCATCAGGGAAAATAATTCAAGCAATTTTAGAGCCTTCGGTAGAACAACTTCTTATTTATCTGCTTTGTTTTTATGTTTTCTATGTTTTTTTGTCTGAGGATTAAAATTAAACTTGACATTTCTGCAGGAAAAAAAACAGACTTTTTCTGAATTCTGTCGCGACAAAAATCTAAAACTGTGATCCAGACCCAGATGTTCTCCAGAGGTTCTACTGAGAACGTCTGGTGCCATGAAAGTTTTTTGGATCCAGGTTCAGTTTTTGTGCGACTCAGACAAACGTTTTACTAAAATAACAAAAACAGAGGAACATAAACGTATTTTTCCTGCAGAAACTCCAGAGGAGCTGAACTCCAGGTTCTTCTGTCCATCAGGACGTTTGAAGAATTTAAAAAACGTTCAGGAAGAATCTGAATCCGGTTTTCTCCCCAGGAAGCTTCTTTAATGTAAAAAAATCCATTAAATCAGTTGGAAGTTGAACTCTGTCTCACTCATTCACCTGCACTGTAAAAAAAAACAAAAAAAACACTGTAAAAAATAATCTACACTGTAAAAATAATGTGCACTGTAAAAAATACTATACACAGTAAAAATAATATGCACTGTAAAAAAATCTGCACTGTAAAAACATACTAGATTTAACTTACACTGGAAAAAATAATATACATTGCAAAAAAACAAAAAAAACATGCACTGTAAAAAACATACTAGATTTAACCTCCATCCATTATCTATACACCGCTTAATCCTCACTAGGGTCGCGGGGGGTGCTGGAGCCTAACCCAGCTTTTTTCAGTCAACATGTAAATGAATCAAATTTTTTGACATCTGTAATTTAACAAAACTAAATTTGAAATATACAAATTTCTTTCAAGTAATGTAATTTATCTGTAATTAAATAACATTTAACGTTTGTAATTTTACAATAAAATTTGCGGATTTTTAAAAAAAAAAATCTGTATATAAATCAGAAAAAATACTATTTTAGAGATATTTGCTGTTCATGAAAATTAAAGTTAAAAAGTGGTAAATCACATTTGACCTGATTTATTTGTTGAATTACAGGTAATATCTGGTAAGAATGATAGGGAAAAAACTAATAAAAAATTAAAACGAACAGGCCAAAACTGTAAACTATGTTCACATTTAAAAAAATAAAATCTTTAATTTTTCAAATAATAGTTCCTTGTTTGACAGTGATTCACCCTAAAATGAGACTTTCTTCAACTGTATTTAAATCAGAAAAAATACTATTTTACAAATATTTGATGTTTTTGAACGAAAAATTATGACAAAGATAAAAAATGGTATATAATTTTTTTATTTGTATTACAGATAGTATCTAATAAGAACTACAAAATAAAATGTAAAAATCATGACAAAACTATAATTAACTTCAATAATAATAATAATAATAATAATAATAATAACAATCTGTAATTTTACAAATATTAATTCCTTCTTTGACAGTGATTCACCCTAAAATTAGACTTTTTTTAAAAAAAAAAATTATTTAAATCTGAAAAAATCTTTTTTTACAGATATTTGCTGTTATTAGAATAAACATCTGTGTATTAAGAATTAAAACAGTAAATCAAAGTAAAATAATTTTCATAAATGACCTTGTTGTTGCTGCAGAAAGTCGGTTTTATTTATTTTTTTCAAAATACATACCATAATAGAGACAGAACCGTAACTCTGAGCTGAGACTGTATTTCAGTTCTTTATTTTCATGTCTGGAATGATAAAATCGATGCCTTCAGGTGAAACAGGAAACTATAATTAAATGTCTGCAGGCTTCGAGGAGAGAAGATAATTAGTGCAGGATTGATTCAGAATAATGTCGATTCTGCTGCTGTTTGTTGAGTTTAACTGGTTGATGAACCTCAGGAAGGTTTTATAGAAGAGGTTCTGGTTGTTTTCCACTAAAACCTCTCGTATTAAACCCAACGATGTGAAGACCGGATGGGAAAAGCATCGAATCACCTGCAGGGCTAAATAAAAACCCTCCAGCAACCTTCTATTCCAGATGAAATGTCTTTTTCTGGAGACGAACTATCCGTCTGAACTACTGTCAGAGCAGATTGAATTAAAGCTGAACACGTGATCCGTCTGTTAGCAGCAGATATCGATCAGCAGCAGAAAGGTCACCACTGGAAACTCTAAAACCCAACTATTCATGCTTCATTTGGTGGAAACTTGTGTCCGAGTCGAGCAGAGAGTTCATAAATTTCTGCTGTGAGACGTTTTAAAGGCGACAGCAGCAGATAAATGAACGTTAGACGTCTTGATGCTTGTCAGAAATGACTTCTCCTGCATCTCTGATTCCTGCTGATGTTTAGTTGAGACATGAAGGAAGAACTGATGAAGAGCGACGACAACCTGGAACAAGATTTATTGGTCTGTTTGGATTCATTCTTTGATTCTTTCAGCTGTGAACAGGAGAAGAAATGTGATCTGTCACCTGAGAGGATAGAAGATATTTCCAAAAACAAACCAGTGGCTGTAAAACCACACAGGACAGCAGAAAAACAAACCCATTAATTCTGTTTCATTGTTCAGATCTGCTCATTTAGAACCAAGTTAATATTCAAACACTGCATCTGGCACACAAAGAACCAATAAATCAACCCAAAGGACCAATAAATCAGCACAAAGAATCAATAAATCAACACACAGCACCAATAAATCAACACAAAAGACCAATACATCAACACACAGCACCAATAAATCAACACAAAGGACCAATAAATCAACACAAAAGACCAATAAATCAATGCACAGCACCAATAAATCAACAGAAAAGACCAATAATTCAACACAAAGCACCAATCAATCAACACAAAGCACCAATAAATCAACACAAAGCACCATTAAATCAACACAAATGATGCATAAAACACAAAGGACCAATAACTGAACATAAAACACCAATAAACCAACACAAATGACAAAAATCAATGCAAAAGATCAATAAATCAACACAAAGGATCAATAATTCAACACAAACCACAAATAAATCAATACAAAAGATCAGTAAATCACGTCAGTAAATCAATAAAAATGTTCTCTTTGTGTTTGCATGTAAACATCGACATACATGAGGATTATTTATCTGTAACCAGAGCTGGAGACGGTTACCATGGTTACCACAGTCACGTCTACAGCGAGTTCAAGCTGACATGTTCCCATGATTTTATTCCATCTACAGATGTCAGCTGGTTCTGAATCTGCTGGGAGGAAACCGTCAGTAACACAGAAAATTATAAATAAAAGATGTAAAAAGAACTAAAAGCTGATTTATACCGTGCGATAATGAAGTTGTAGGCAGATAGATCTTCATTATTGTTATCTACAGTAACTGTCAGGTATTATAGGATGATAAATTTATATTATTACAGCTGGGTTTTATGAGGTTACTGTTTATTATTTAACAATAGTAGCTGTCATGATCTAAAAATACATGAATGAAACTCCTAAATAATGAATTTTTCTTGTTCCTGGAGAACCTGAACAAATGTTTGGACAAATACAGTAAAGACCTGAGCTCTGATGATGTTTTTCCTTTACAGTCAGAACAGATGAACATGTGGGAGATTTTAAAACAGACAGAACGCTGCACGGCTAAATTCAAAGTAGAAATATCTTAAAAAAAAAAAAAAAAAAAGGAGTTCGGGTTCTGTAGAAAATCCCAGACACCATCTGAAGGTGTCAGGTTGGCAGCTGCCAGGCCCAGATAGCGCCCTCTCCCCCTCTCTCTCCTCCCCTTTCTTCCTTTTTAGGTTTTCCATGGACTAATTGCAGCGGCAGGTGTTCTGCATCATCACAATCATCAGCCGGTTCAGGAGCAGATGGAATGCAGCCAATCAAGCCTCACACACTCTGCAATAAATCCAGATGCCACTCACCTCTCAGTGCTGGATCGTGACACAGCCTGTAACTGCTCACTCGTGTGCCACAGTTGTTCTGAAACTACTGATTCTCGTGCCTGTAGTAACTTTGGTTGTCCTCCTTGGTCCTAGCTCCAGAGCCACCTGTTCCTGCTTGGACTCACCTGGGTTTTCTGTCACTTCTCTCTCTCGGTGCCTTCTGCCTCAGAGATTCACTCACCAGAGCCGACTCGACCGCCTGGCGTTCTCACCATCACCTACCAGCCGCTGCAACTGCCTTGGACCATATGATCCCTGAGGTTTCCAGTTAGAGCCCAGTCCGAGCATCAGCTATTTGTATTGGTTTGAAATTTATTTCTGATAGTTAAAGTTGCTTCATATTGTTTCAAAAGCCTTATTAGTCGAAATTATAGTTTGTATTATAGCAGCCTAAGTAATTTGCGAGCCTGTTGGTTCGTTATAGTTTTGAGTTGCGAAATCTTAGAATTGTCCTTTCTTGCCTGGGTCTACCGTGAGTTTGAGCCCTTAGCTTTGTATTTAGTCCTCCTCGCCACTAGTTGTAGTGAAGCGCCTTTCTTGAGTTCTCCGAGAATTAATGCCAGTTGTTATTTTCCTACTTCGACTTGTAGTCAGCGCACAGTCCTGTAAATAAACACCTTAAATCACACCAGAGTGTCTGCTCGTTTCCTGTGCTTGAGCTCTCTTGCTTATTGTAACAGGTCTGCAATATTACTCTTTTTATGATAGTTTGTGCAACTTTAGTTTGAGAAATATGTAAATTATTTCATTTTCCATGTCTAATATTTCATTTTCATGTAAAATATTTTATTTTCACATAAAACATTAAAATTTTCATATAAAATATTAAATTTTTCATGTGTAATATTTCATTTTCAAGTAAAATGTTATCTTTTTGTGTAAAATATTCCATGTCACGTAAAATATTTCATTTTTCATGTGTAAGTTCATTTTTAATGTCAAGTATTTCATTTTTCATGTCTACCATTTAATTTTCATGTCTAATATTTCATTTTAATGTAAAATATTAAATTTTTGTGTAAAATATTTTATTTTTCTTGTGTAATATATCATTTTAATGTAAATATTTTGTTTAAAGTAATTCATTAAAGTAAAATGTTCAATTTTTCATGTAAAATATTTCAATTTTTATGTGTAATATTTCATTTTCATGTAAAATATTTTATTTTTATGTAAAATATTCCATTTGTTACATCAAATATTTCATTTTTGTCTAATATTTCATTTTCATGTAAAATAGTGGATTTTTTATGCGTAATATTGGATTTTTCATGGAAAATATTTTATTTTCATGTACAATATTTCATTTTTCATGTAAATATTTCATTTGTCATGTGTAATATTGCTTCACTCCCTCAAAATCATGACCAGTTTTACTCATTACTTTTCTATTTTAGTGTTCTATTACTTATTTTCCATTCTACTAACATCGTAGTTTTTTATCGTACGTTTGTGCTTTTCTTCATTTCCTCATGTTCTCATGTTTTTATGTATTTTATCTGGACTCTAGCAGCATTTTCAGTGTGATTTTGATATTTCTTAGACTCTGCTTTCTAGTTACTGAAGCAGATTTTCAGCACCAAGAACAATTATTGATTTTTCTGCCTCAGATGATTTTAAAAATGTTTTTTTTTTTAGCTCAGAAAAACTCCCCTTCAGAACTTCAGTGTGAAAAGGTCGGATCTAAAAACAAACCTCTTTTTTTGACATTTCGCTGATTTTCTTTTGGCAAAACTCAGCAAACTTTAGTTTTATTTCTTCTAAATGTAGCAGTAAAGAGTGTTCCAGACCAACTGTTCTGCTGGTTTTAACAGAAACGTTCCTGCTGCTGATAAAAGTCCACGTCTGGATTCATCATCTTCGCTCACTTAGATTAATGAAACTGACTCAGAGCCAAAAAATCCATTCATCTACAAAAGCAGAACTCAACTGCTGTTTCTACTCTCAGGTGAGTTTTAAAGTCTGCTGATTAAATCAAACATCTGATATCTCCACATTTAAACCTGATCAGCCTCACTTCTGTCACGTTTCCATCAGATGCTTCAGATCTACGGCAGCTTCGTGTCCTTCACCGTCTCCTCCTATGAGAAACACTTCAGCCTGATTTAAGACCAACAGGAGCAACAGAAAGAGCATTCATCCTGGGAATATTTCCAGAGTTCCAGGTCCTTGAAGTCCATAGAGGTGGGTCCAGATTCATCACTTTTTAATGGACTTTTTCCATCATTTCTGAGCCTCAGAACTTCATCAGTCCAGCAGATAGACATGACATTACCAAATTACCACAAAAAGACACAAAATCACCCCCAAAAGAGCCAAAACTAACCTGAAAGATTCAAATATGCCAACAAAAACATGGAAAATCACCACAAAAAGGACCAAAATTACCACAAAACAGGTGAGATTGAGAAAAATACTCAAATTCGGCACAAAGAACTTGAAAAATTACCACAAAAATGGCCAAAATTACCACAAAGACACAAAATCACCCCAAAAAGAACCAAAACTACCCTGAAAGGTTTAAATATGCCAACATGGAACATGGAACTCAGATCTTAATCTGAGTTTACTGCAGTTAAACTGTCATTTAAATGTTTTAACAGAGGAAGAAGTTTATTTTCAGCCTGTAGAGGTTTCAGACTGAAGTTTAATGAACAGAAACATGTTGAGTGTTTGACTCTAAAGCTGTTATTGACTTCTCTTTTCTCAGTTTTCCTTTGACCTCCATCAACTCATAAACCAGAGATAAATGGTCAGCTATTGGTAGAACGTTTGCCTGATCTTCTGTTGGCTTCTTTAAATTCCTCTCACAGATTTTAAATCCTCAGTAGGTGGAGGTCTGCAGTAGAACAGAGGAGATGAGGGTTAAACCTGGACAGATCTGAGTCAGCAGCAGCTCCAGGTTTTATATCCAACAGACACTTGTGCAGCTCTCAGAACGCGACACGTTCTCCAGAGAAACAGGGAAAAGTGTTGAAGTTTTAAATGAAACCTGATCTAAACAGCAGAACTCTAAATCCAGCAGAACACGTTGTGATTGCAGATTGATCATAGAATAACGGATGAGCTCGTTCTCAATGATTATGTTAATTCTCTGACATCTCCTCCGATCGACGGACAGGAAATCAAACAGCAGCGATCGGCTGATTTACATCCTGACAAACGGTGGAGACGGATGAACTGCAGATCTAAAGACAGAAGAGATGTTGGTTTATATGAGCTGCAATAAAACCACCGTTATGGTTCTATAAATCTGTAAATGATTAATAAGAGGTGACTGAGTATTGTGTTGGTGTTGACAACAGTTTGGATATTAAATTCATTTGAAGGATGAAATCATGACGGGACTTTAGCTGGCTTCACTTCACGGTAAAAAATAAAATAAAAAACAAAATAATGTAGAAAATCTGGCAGCAAAGGTGGCACAAAAAATGGTCAAAGAAAAAATGGTGAAATACTGTAATATGAAAAATAAATCAGCAAGTAAATAAATTCTATTTGTTAACTGATTTAAATCTAAAAAAATTAAATATATTGTTATGATCTCACATTGTAAAGTCATGAATTTCTGTTTGTTAAAACAGTAAAATAATACATTTTAATATGGACAGTAAATGTGTAAATTAATGTTTTACTTTTTTTTAGATTTTACTAAATATTGTCATTAATTTAACAAAATGACCAAAACCTGTAAAATAACAGTTTGAATTTTTCCCCCCATTTTAAGTCCTTCATATAAATGTTGTTTTGGTCAAATAATGATCAATATCTGTAAAATAATTATATTTTTGCTCATTTAAATACACTAAAACAAACAATTTGACAGTAAAACTAATTACTATTAATAAAAAATATAATTTTTTGACATCCACGTTATTTATAGTTTTAGTCTGTTTATTTTTTACAGTTAACAAGTAAATTATTTTTTTCAATTAAATATTTTTTCTACAATCAATAAAATAAATTTTTTTTTTGTCAATCCTTTACATACATATTTTTTCTTTTAAATAACAGCAAATATTTGTCAAATTATGACATTTTTTGCTGATTTAAATACAGAAAAACAGTCCAAGTATCCTAATATTAAAAATAATAACAGTTCATCATCTGTAAAATACAGATTTTTAAAAAAAAAAACCCAAAAAAAACAAAAAGCTGGACATTTACAGTTTTAGCTGTTTTTAGAGTTAACGTGTAAATTAATACTTTTTTCTATGATTTTACTGGATAGATTATTTTTTTCAAATTTAAATACTGTAAAAACTGTCTAATAATTATCATAATATTAAAAATAATAACGGTTCATCATCTGTAAAATACAGATTTTTTTAAAAGACAGGACATTATTTCAGTTTTAGCCTATTTTTTGGGTTAACATGTCAAAACAATTCAAATTATGACATTTATTGCTGATTTAAATGCAGTAAAAGCAGCATAATAATTATTATAATATTAAAAATAATGATGGTTTATGGTCTTTGAAATACTGATTTTTAAAAGTGGACATTATTCACAGTTTTCTGGGATTTTACTGATTATCAGCTGCAGTTTAACAAACCACAGAGAGTCTGAGAGATATGAGTGAATTGTTAAAATAAAATTCAGTTAAAAATTATTAACAAACGTTTATTTTTTACAGTGTGGTGCTAAACATTCCTCCGCATTAACCTCTTTAGGTTCCATCCATCTATTTACTGCTGATAAAAAGCCACTTTGCAGGAGCATTAAAGCTGAATTTGCATCCTGGACGACATCAGTTTACTGAGTTATTAAGATCCACTGGGACCAGATTCATGCACGATTTGTTTGAAAATTTTTCTGCTTCATAAATCTCCTCCATGTCGGGCTCATAGGTCAGAATAATTCTGTTTATGCTGCAACGCGTCATAAAACCTGAAAGCATCGCGTCAGTTCAAGCTGTAAATTCCAGTTGGAGGCTCGTTTTAGAACAACCTCAAGCGTCTAGTGGAAAAACAAACACTAAACCAGATTTATACGCTCGGTTTGAACCCATATTTCTCAATTAAAACAACTTCCAATGAGGTTATCTTCAACCAACAAACTCTATTTTACAATTAAAAGGCCAGAAAACATGAAGGTCCTAAAGGTTTATTCGATAAATGTGATAAAAACACCAATAAAAGGATCCCAAACTCCCTTTAAAATCAGTGTGTTCTGTGTTTTCCTTCTGCTCTTTGGAAGCAGATGAAGTGGAGATAAATTCTTCTTCCAGACAGGAGAACATTAAAGACATCAATCCTTAGAACCAGCTGCTCTCTGGGAGCGTTCTCTAGAAGATGAAACAGATTCTTTCATTCTTTGTTCTGTTTCTAATGTCGATTTGAACCTCAGATCTCCGTCCAGGAGGTTTTACCTTCAATCAGAACGTTCAAACGTCAGAAATGCAGTTTTATTTTGAAATCTGTTCAACCCCCAGAGATGAAGATTTGAGTTTAGTCCTAAAAAAGCAACACTAAATGATGTTTGTCTACAGAAAAACTGCAGTTATGTCTTAGTAGAAACCTATTTTCTGTTGAGTATGTTTCTAATCGTCATATATTTTTACAATCTGCTCTTTCATCATCTTTTCTTTTAAAAAACAAACAAACAAACAAACTAGAAAATCAACCAACTTATCTTGTGTCGAATGCTCTGATTGGCTGCTAAAATGACACGTGTCTGTTCCAGCTACACAAAAAGAAACTGCTGCTACCACCAGGTGGCGCTAAAGAACAAACAAAAGGATACAATAAACTGATTTCAACACATTAACTAAGTCATCATCCGAGCTTCTATCGTCTAAGAGTTTCCAAAAAAGCCTGACGTTTTCATAAATGGAACCAGAAAATATGCGGAAACAGAAAATGAAGAAAGACAGAAAATGAAACTTAATACTGAGACCCGTCGTCCATCACAGAAAATAAACTCTGGTCTTCTGTGTTTAAAGTCTGGTTGCTGGTTTATGCCACCGAACACAACTCCAACAACCTAACGAGGACTTTCTAACTTCCTGTCACATCAGAGGTCACTAATTATGTTTATTTCAATACAAAGACTTGTTCCTGAATGTTGAGAATTCAGTTTAGTTGGATGTAATTTTGTGGGTTGAGAATCAGCTAAAAAGGGCATCGAGTGTCGTAAAGTTGTGTGTCATTTAGACGACGATGTTTCCAAGCAGCAGCATGTCAAAGTTAAAAAGTAGAGGACCTGAAATCGAACCCTGAGGAACACCGTACTTCAGTCATCCAGAATCTAGACTATTTCTCTTCAGAACGGTTTTAATTTTGGCAGTAGGGAGGAATGAAAAAAGTTCTGAAGTGATTTTAAAATGATGTAGGAAAGTAATCCTACAGACAGGTCGGTGGTTTTAATTCTCACACAACTTCGTAAAGCATCTCAGCACCAACTGGACAAATTTCTGCAGTTTCCTTGAGTACAAACAGCGATTCTGGGATGTTAAAACCATGAATAAAAGATAAACTTGATCCATGATTTCAATTCTACCTCTGAAGTGGATGGCACAGTCTTTAAATGGAACGGAGTTATAAAGGAGTAGTTATTGTGTTTTTGTGTGACAAAAAAAAATGCAAAAATATGAAGTTACTTGAGTAGTTTTTTCGTTGTTTTTTGTGAGAGTGTCGTTCTGTTTATGTGGTAGTTTTTTAGAAATTTATTCAACTAAATTAATCGAATTTTTCTTTACATTTCTAAACTGTAGTCTTTCATTTGAACGTTTAATATCTTGAAAATGAAAACAGCAGATTTCAGTTTAATTGACACTATTAGGTTGAAACCAATATTATGTCAGCCCAAGTCATTCAAATAATGTTTTAAACTAATAAAAGTTTGATCTTTTTTATCTTGACACCATGCATGTGGTGGAAATAGATCCCTTAAATTACATTCTAGTGTTTCTGAGTCTCTATCGATGTTTTCTGTCCTTTTAGTTTCACTTTGTGACTTGTTCTAGGTGAAATATTTCACGTTTATTCAGAATAATTGACCACATTTGAACTCTGTTAAGAGCCTGGAGTGAACTGGAGCTATTAGAGGGAGTAAATAAAGATGGTCAGCACTCCAGGAAAACAGCAGCGCTGAAGGTGAATCAATGGAAGTAATAAATTAGCTGCTAGTTAACCGCTGTCTGCAGGTTTCCCAGAAAAAAAACGTCACACCCGACGAGGCTGGAACTGATCCTCAGAGCTGCTGGAGATGATTTACAGCCAGGAAACACGGAAATATACAAAGAAACATGGAAGAAGAGAAATACAGGAATAAAGGAAGAAACAGGAAACAAAAATATACGAAGAAACACAGAAATATACAAAGAAATACAGAAATAGACAAAGAAACACGGAAATATAGGAAGAAACAGAAAAACATGAAGAAACATAGAAATATATGAAGAAACATGGAAATATAGGAAGAAACAGAAATATATGAAGAAACAGAAATATACGAAGAAACACGGAAATATACGAAGAAACAGAAATATACGAAGAAACAGAAATATACGAAGAAACACGAAAATATACGAAGAAACAGAAATATATGAAGAAACAGAAATATACGAAGAAACATGGAAATATATGAAGAAACACGGAAATATACGAAGAAACACAGAAATATATGAAGAAACAGAAATATACGAAAAACAGAAAAACAGGCAGAAACACAGAAAAACATGAAGAAACAGAAATATACGAAGAAATATGGAAATATACGAAGAAATACAGAAATATACAAAGAAACATGGAAATATGCGAAGAAAGAAAAACATGTAGAAACAGAAATATACGAAGAAACACAGAAATATACGAAGAAACAGAAATATACGAAAAAACAGGAAGAAACACAGAAAAACATGAAGAAACAGAAATACAGGAAGAAACGGGAAACACATTTAAGATAAATGCAAAATAGCAGCCAGTAAGAGCCAAAAAAAGACATTATTTACAGTTTTAGTCTGTTGTTTTTGGGTTAACGTGTAAATTAATACTTCTTACTTGATTTAAATTTTATTAAATATTGTCTTTAACAAAATGACAAAAATCTGTAAAATAACAGTTTGAAAATTATTTTCCATTTTTTTCTCCTTCATACAAATGTTTTTTGTCAAATAATAGTAAATATCTATAAAATAATTGTTTTGATGCTGATTTAAATAAACAAAAATAAGTAATTTTCTTGTCAAATGTAACAGAAAAAAACTAATTTCTATTAATAAGAATATAATTTTTTGATGTGCACATTATTTAGAGTTTTAGTCTGTGTAAAATAATTATATTTTTGTTGATTTAAATACACTAAAATAAGCAAGGAATTTTACAAATTAAAAATAAATTAATACTTTTTACTTCATTTAAATTTTATTAAATACACTAAATATTGTCTTTAATTTAAACAGCAAAAACTAAAGTCTACAGATACTAATTAAACCTACTGATGCGTTTCTACTGATGCTGAAAAGTCAGATTAAAACTAATTTATTGATTTAGATAAATGTTATAAGTGTAACCTTTATTTTGCTGACTTAAATTGTTTTAAATAATTCAGTGTAATTTAAGCTGAAATTTCTGCATTAATTGATTTAAAACAAAGGGGAGGTTGTAGTAAAATAATGTTTAGTAAGATTCATTTATTTCTAACTTTTTTCTTATCTTTTGTGTTTTTCCTGCTTTAGTCGGTCATTTTAAATCCTTCTGTTATGTGTGTGTGCATAATTCAGCTCATCTGTTCTGTTTCTGTGATTTATTTAATTGAATTCCTTTAATTTCATATCGCTGTCATTTGTATTTTATTTTCCTTCTTTGCTTATGAAGCTCTTTGAATATCATCTGGAGCAGCGGTTTAAATGAACCTGCTCACAGCTTATGTTGTAATAAACTGAATATTTAGTGAGTTTTAGACTAAATGAGACCTTTAAAGACGCCTCTTTTGATATTTTAAACGGACCTCGATGTTTTTATCGTCCACACGGTTTAAAAGGACTTAAATAAGCTCATATTTTGTGTGAACTTGAATCATTAACTTCCTCGGGATGAAAGTCATAAATATTTATAATGGAGCGATGTGTTTCTCCTGTGGATTTTCTGCCAGTTGTGCTTGAAGAGCAGAAAATCCATTTCTTGTGAAAATGATTTCACGTCACGGATGCAGTTTTTCTTTCATGGCCCGCGGACTCAGAACATGTGAAGGATTCAGACTGAAACCAGAAAACCGACCGGCTGCTTCATCACTCCTGAGTCTGATTGGTTCTAACGGTTCTGAACCCTCTGACCTGCTCTGGTGGTCCTCAGATGGACGTTAAACGCTGCCAGCCTCCTCAGGAACATTTGATCTGTGGGAACATCGAGACGGTTTATCTTCTTGTTCTCAGATTCATCCCACGGAGGTCCTGATTAAAGGAAAGACATCAGAGCCTTTGAAGGAGCTCCTGCCACGTCCAGTTATTCACGTTTAGACCTGAGAATCCTCTGAAGTTCCTCCATGATGCTCATGATTGGTGCTTCTTCACACAGCAGTACATCCATGACCTGACTGAAGATGATGACTGATGTTCTGTCACAGGAAGCACATTTAAGACGTCTGCAGTATTACTGTATAGACCACCGGCTAAACCACGAAAATAAACTACCAGAGATCCACTGATGAACACCTCCATAGATATACATCTTTAATCTACCATACTGTGGATTGGATGGTGGTGAGAACGACATCCGAGGATCTTTGTCTGGTTGGAAAACTGATGATCTCCACATCTCAGTTCTCTTCAGACTGCATCAGGTTGTCCTCCAGGATTTCATTTACCCTCTACCTTTACAAGCCTTCCAGGACCTGCTGCTGAGGAACATCATGATGCTGCCACCACCATGCTTCACGTCATGATGCTGCCACCACCGTGCTTCACAGTGGGGATGGTGTGTTTGTAATGCTGTTCAGTGTTTGGTGTCCATCAAACATATCATGTAGTCTGATGGACATAAAGCTCCATCCTGGTCTCCTCAGACCAGAGAACCTTCTTCCAGGTGTCTTCAGAGTCTCCACATGTCTTCTGGTGAACTCTAGTCCAGATTTAATTGGAGCTTTTTCCATCAGAGTCTTTCTCTTTGTCTTCATAAAGCTTTGACTGGTGAAGAACAGACAACAGTTGTTGGATGAACACTCTGAAGCTGGAACTCCTTCAGAGGAATCATAGGAGTCTTGGTGGCCTCCCTCTCTAGTCTCTCAGATCTTGAGGACGTCCTGTTCTAGTCAGATTTATTCATGTTCCATCTTCCTTCCATTTCTTAATGATGGATTTAACTGGACTCCAGGAGATCTTCAGGAACTTTTCATGGATCATCATTAACTGATTCTCTTCAATAACATTTTACTGAGTTTCTTGGAGCGTTCTTTTGTCTCTATAGTTTAGTTTTGGCCAGGAAGTTCTTACCACACCAGCCATATTAAATTGACCATCATTCAGTTCTGAAAAGGGGAAAATTTCCAAGAAGGAGAATATAAAATTACACATTTACTTTAAGATGATATATTTTACTGCAGCAGTGACCGTCCCTTGGGTCTCATACTGTATGATTTCTATTTGAAACAAACAGTTTGCGTCATTCCTGACAGTAACTATCAGACTGAAACCCTGAATAAAAGCTGAGCAGAAGAAGAGGAAGCTGAAGTAACTCTTTTATTCCTCCCATCAGAAGGACAAAAAAAGCATAAGGGAGCTTTTACTCCTTCATTTATTGCCTTGTTTAGGGGATTACATCACCACCCTCCTTTGGTGTTTTCCTGTTTCTGTCTGCTGGAAATCACTTCAAAAGGCAGCAGGAAGTAGTTCCACCTCCACTCCTCATCCAGCCTCCTCAGGGGCCGATGGCCAATCAACAGCTCCTTCAGCTCCATTACCTGAAGAACTTCATCCTCCTGAGGCTGATGATGATGAGTCCATCCCAGCCTGATGGGAGATGTGGGAGTAACGCTACACAAGTCTTTTTGATCCATATTTTAAACTGTGACAAGAGTTCCTGCGTAGTAACTTAATCTCCATGGCAACCACATTTGATCAGCCGCTGAAATTAGTAACCCTTTTAGAGGAGTAATAGGAGTCTTGGTGGCCTCCCTCTCTAGTCATTAAGACAACTATCTTTCTCTATGTGGAGTTTTGAGAGTTTTGCTGTGGACAGTAATTCTGATCTATAATTTATTCTGTAGTTTTCTCTTCAAAGCTGCAGCTATTTTTCTTCATGTTTCTTTGGGTTGAATTTTGGGATTTGATTTATGAAGAAGCCGTCAGGTAAAATTAATTATTTTATGACAGTTCAGAGTCGCCTTATGCTTCCTGAAAGCTACATTTGATCCACGGCAGTCCGCTGAGTTTAACAGAACTTTAGAAAACAACTTTAAAGCATTCTCTATGTTCAGTCGGTCGGAATATTCTTCAGCAACTTTACGACTTGGCAGAAGATTTAATCAGACTTATGACTCATATAAACCTCTACCTCTTCCATTTACTGCTGACACTGATTTCTGAGAATATAAAAGTCACTTCTATTATAGAACGCTCTTTAATAATTCCTCTGCAGTGATGGCATCGACTCACACGTCTGTGGGTTTATTTCAATATTAACCTGCAGAGTCTCAGTGGGGGAATCAATCAGCATTTCTGTCATTTCTAATTAAGAAACAGTACAACAGTGTCTGAGTCCAGAGCAGGTATTGAGTTTAACACTTCGATCTTTGAAAACCACATTTCACAAAGCAGTGCCAAGCTCTCAGTGATTTATTACTCGTTAGTTCAAAGTCGTGTAAAGATTCAGAATTGTCTGATCAGGCTTGAAGCAAAGAGTTCCGGAAAAGAGGGATCAGTGAGGTAAGAGGAAACAAACAAAATAAACATGTTGAACTGGTGAATATTAGATATATGGGTGAACTTGGAGAAAACTGTTCTGTAAGAATAATTTAATTTAGGAGTAGGTAAGGGTTTAAATCAATCAGCTTCAGTCTACGGCTCATTACACATCAACAAAAACAAGACACACAACGACAAAAGCAAGACACAAAACGGCAAAAACAACACAAAATGACGAAAACTAGACTGAAAATGACAAAAATGAGGCACAAAATGACAGAAACAAGACACAAAATGACAAAAATGAGACAGGAAGCGACAAAAGCGAGACACAAAATGACAAAATCAACCCTCTCTTTTCCAGTGTTCTGCTCCATATTGATCAATAATAGGTATTGATTGGCTCAGCTTCCACATCAATGGTAGCATTTTTATTCCATGTTTTCTGTTGTTTGCTAACCCTACTCTAATCACAGTAACAGGGTTGCTAATCCATGCCAATTCTAGCTAGAACTCTAGACTTATTTGGTATTTTAAAATATTTTAAACATTCTTTTCTCCTAGTTTTTTTAGATTTGGTCTCAAGACAAGAACACTTACACAACTACTGCATGTTTTAGGATTTTATACATGGATTATTGGATGTAAAATGTCCTCCAGATCTGGAAGGATCCAAACATTTCTGCACATTATTTGTAATGTTGCTTTTAAGTCTCATCTGAAACACTGACAGAAAGTAAACATGCAGAAATCCATTCATTGCAATGGCGTTTAATATGAATTACCTGACAGTATTGAATTATCTGTGATTCCTCTCGGCCAGCCTTGACCTTTATCTCTGTCTGAAACTAACACCGTCACCATCAGTGGTAAACTCTGAACCGACATTAATGACCCTGAAGCCTCTCTATGAACCGTCGTGACCTCTGAACTGATAAATTAATGACCCTGAAGCCTCTCTATGAACCGTCACCATCAGTCAACACGCTGATTCTCGCTGCACCGTCTACAGTCTGTCATCTATGGAGCCGTAAACCGACCGTCTGTCAGCGTGATGTAGAAGAACAAAACGACAGCAGCTGGACTCTGCTGGCTCCAGAATGTCTTTTTAGCTTTTGTCCATTTACTCATTGTGTCTACACAGCTCTACCAGCTGCTCTGTCAGAACTGTAACCTGATCTGTGCTTTATAACAAACAGCGCTACATGATGTTTGTTATATACGACATACACATCATCTGGATGTTTCTGAATGTTGATGTTTCTTGATGTAATATTTGTGTTCAAAAGCTCACATTTTACACCCTGAAGTTTTAAAAGGTTCCTACAGATCTTAAAAACGTACAAGAACCACACAGGTAGGGAACATTACAGGCTGCAGCTCCATTTAATTTCAATAATGTTGCACTTAGCAGAAATAAACTTGTTTCCAGAGTCTGAACGGAGGTGATAAACTGATGTGTTTATAGCTTTAACCTCCTCCAGCTGAATGAAAGGAGCTACAGTCAGTGGAAACGGGATCGATGTGTAAAAACATGTTTACTCGACGACTCAGAGTTCATAGAAATCTTTGTCCCGTAATAGAATATCAGCAGGAGCCTTTTACCGAGTAAAAACACCCATTATCCTCCTCAGCTCGGCCAATAAGACTCTGGCGGCATCCATCAGCTCCTAGAACATTGATATGGATGATTTTATGAACTCGGCTGTGCAGCGAACAGTGAAATATTCAAGGTTTCGCCGTCCACTAATTTGTTTAAACAGGAGCTCGAGCTTCCCTCGACTCCATCTGCTGTGGTTCAGGTCCGTCTGGTACGAAGCACTGATCTCTTTCATTAGAGTCGAGACGGATTATGGATCAGCAGCATGTTGGTTTAAATATATATGAGGTGTTCTACATGAAAATATCACCCCAGAACCTCCTCAGAACATCTGGTTCTTCATCTCCAGTAACTTTATCGATGATCAGAGTTCTACCTTCATCCTGGGAACATTTCCAGAGTTCCAGGTCCTTGAAGTCCATAGAGGTGGGTCCAGATTAATCACTTTTAATGGACTTTTCCCATCATTTCTCAGAACTTCATCAGTACAGCAGATAGATGGACGGCAAAACTAGTCAAAGGTTGAAATTCAGCACAAAAAAATATACAAAATCACCACAAAAACAACCCAAACTACCCTAATATGTTCAACTTTGCAAGTAAAAACATGGAAAATCAACAAAAAAGGACCAAAATTACCACAAAACAGGTGGAATTGCAACGAAAACTCAAAATCGCCACAAAAAAACCATGTAAATTCTCTACAGAAATGGGTCAAAATTTCACACGTTTACATTTTAGGAAGGAAAAACACATTTGAGTTCTGATAAAAACTGACTCCAGATCTGTTTAAATCCATCCAGGAGTCAAAATCTAAAGACTAAATCTCAGTTTGGTTCATTTTTTCTAGAACCAATTTTAAATATCAGTACAGGATCCACAAACTACTTCATTCCTTTCATTTAATTAACTTTACTTTTCTTATTGTTCTTGTGTGAGTTTTACCAGATCAACTAATAATTCCATCTGTTTCCTCTCTTTTGTTCATATAAACCTTTATCCACCAAACAAATCTACATCACAATGAGAAATTTAAACATCCTCATTCATTAAAATCAACTTCATTTATTTCTGTAAAAGGATTAAACCAACAAACTTCCAAGGGGAGGATTTTAGATGTTGAATAATGAACAGAGAACAGCAGCAAATTCATGGAAACCCTGGAAGCAAAGAAGGTTAATTAAAAGAGAACAATAAAAGCTGCCTGTGGGGCTGAATGCTACAAAAACACAACTGTGAGTGTGAGTATTATGGGATGCATCAGAGTTTCAACAGTAAAACTGCAGCAGTTTCGTGATTTAGAATCAAACATCCTGATGTTTCTGAAGCTCCATCTCCTCCCTGACCTCCTGCTGAAGCTCTTTAGAGCAGAACGTGAACATTAACACAAAAAAACATGTAAAACCAAGACAGAAAGGAGGAAAAATTTCACTTTGTTGAATTTTTTTCCATCATTTCTGAGCCTCAGAACTTCATCAGTCCAGCAGATAGATGGACGGCAAAACTAGTCAAGGGTTGAAAATCAGCACAAAACATGTAAAATCACTACAACAATCAAAATTACCACAAAATCACCTCAAAAACAGCCAAAATTAACACAAAAAGAAATAAAATCACCACAAAGCAGGAAAAATTACCACAAAAAGACATACAATTGCCTACAACGACACAAAATTACCACAAAAACAGCTAAAATTGTCCTGATGGGTTCAAATTTGCCAACATAAACATGTAAAATCACAACAAAGACCATAATTACCACAAAACAGGTGAAATTGCGACAAGACACAAAATCATCACAAAAAAAAATCTAAATTTCCACAAAAAGACACAAAATTACCACAAAGACACCAAATCACCTCAAAAAGACACCAAATCAGGTGAATGTTAATCTCACTGCTTTTAGTTTTAAAGATCTTTAACCTCCAGCGGCTCCAGGCTGAACCTGATTAGTCTGATTAAACCAAACATTTAGTTCTAAAAGCCTGAACCTGCCAGTTTCTCTGTTCTGCAGCTCAAAGAGGCGTCGGCTCCAAAACCTGCTCTTTGATTGGTTGATTAGTAGGTGGGGGTCTTGAATCTGATTGGACAATAGAAGTGTGATGACATTCAGAGTAATTAAGGTAAATACTGAAGGAAACTGAAGTTTTTTGTTCATTTTAAATGTTCAGTATTGATGCCTGATGGTGTTTCTATAAACTCAGTCCTTGTTGATGGAAGAATCTTCAGGAAATCATCTTTATTTGCCGTTAACTTGGGCGACGCCCCCCCTAGAGCTGCGATCTGATTGGTCAGTTTGAACTGAGGAGCTTCTCTATATAAAGGCATGAACTGGGAGGGAAACTCTTTCAGCTGTTTGAGCTGTTAGGGGGAAATGTTTGAAGCTTTTGTGGGTTTTTGTTTGTCCTGTTGGAAGCTGATATTTGTTTTGGAGCTTAAAAATAAATTGCTTCCCATTTCTCCAGCTTACTGTCGATAACATATCGTTTTGTCCTCCATGTGCCACCTTAAATCTCCCCTGACAACCAAAGTTATCAGTTTTAAAAAGGTCATTCTGGGTAAACTTTAAGGCTTATATCAGCATGTTGGTAGGCGGTTGGTCAGAACTATTATAGACGATGGAAGGATCATTTTACACACATTTTGGTTGTTCAGTTTAACAGAAACTTGTTCAAAAGTCGTCCTAAATGACACAGACATTGTCCTGAATGACTTAAAATGTGTGTAATGTGATAAAATGTGTCAAAAAGGAACCAACATTTGTCCAGAATGACACAGAAATAGTCTAGAATTACTCAAATGGTCAAAAACAACTTGAAAAATCCAGAATATTTTAAAATTCTTTCAAAATTAGTTCAAACATTGTCCTGAATGACTGAAAATGTGTCTAATGTCACAAAAAATGGTTCAGAATGACTCAAAGTCTGTATAATGCGATAAAACTTGTCCAAAAGGAGCCAACATTTGTCCAGAATAACACAGAAATGGTCTAGAATCACTCAAAAACAACTTAAAATATTTGTACGTTTTTTTCAAAATGAAAATTTTTGACAATTTTGAGTCACTTGAGAAGTTTTTGTCATTTGGGGTAAAATTGAGTAATTTAGGAGACATTTCTGATCATTTTGGGGTTGTTTTGGACATCGTTTGAATCATTTCACACAATTTGAGTTATTGTGGACAAGTTTAGGGGAAAGAAATGCATTCTGGGTAAACTCATATCAGCATGTTGGTAGTGGTCAGAACATTTATAAGTGATGGAAGCATCATTTTACACACATCTCATACCAGGATCCCCTATAGACACGATTCTGTGACCATAAAATCTTTCTATTAGTCATATTTTGACATAAATAGTAGCGGTTACTAAAGGAATGAAGGCAGCAGCTGGAGGTTTTGGTTGAACATGAACTCTGTCAAACTGTCAGAAGAATTTCTTGTTTGGAAATTCAGCTTCACTCTAACAAAAACCCTAAAATCAGTGCAGCAGAACCTCAGCTGTTCTCATTTCCATGTTTTCTTCTTTATCAGAACCTGTTTGAGTGAACAAAGCAGCAGATACATTATTCTAATAACTCCATTTGTGCTCTGAGAGTCGTCGGCTGAAGTCTTTGTTCTCGTTTAGATTTACAGCCTCTTCCAGGCTGATTAACGTCGTCCATCATTTAGAAAGAGCCGGCCCTCAAACTGAGGGTAAACCATGGAATACCAACTAGCTGATGGAGCTCTGGAGCACTGATTAGTCTTTACAGCTACTATAGGAACACTTGAATGACTAAATATGAACCACTACCCATAGAGCATCCAACCATGTATACAGTATTTACTGTAGTTTAGACTGGACTGCAACGATTTCATTATTAATAAATCTGATTTTAAAAAATGTCTATAAATCTGTTAATTATTCATCAGGTAAACTACTGTAACTAATTATTTTCAAATAACCCATATCAGTTTTACATCCGTCCAGATGTTGGTCTAAAGATAAAATCTAGTTTCTGTTCATTTATAACCAGCTGTGACCATCAGTATTATGAGATGTATCCTAGTGTGATCATCAGTATTATGGGATGTTTCCTAGTGTGAACAGTTTAGAGTCCTGGAAACAATCATTGGTTTTCTGGATGTGTTTCTGGTTTCTGATAATTCACCAGAGAAAAAGGCTCATATCAGCATGTTGGCAGGTGGTTGGTCAGAACAATTATAGACGATGAAAGGATCATTTTTATGCACATTTGATACCAGAATCATTTAACAGACACCATTCACTCTGTGGCAAAACTCTTTCTAACATTGGCATGTTGTGAAAGTAACGTCTGGCAGTTAAATGGAGAATCAGCTTTGGTGTTTTCTCAACTTAACTGTTTTGTGGAGAAAATATTTAAGGAAGAAAAAAGCATTGAGCTTATATTGTAGAAACCAGACTGTTCAGACGGGAACCTGAAAATCATCAGTTTTTAGCAGATAATTAAAGGAACTTATGATAGTCTCCATGGAAACGGTATGATGAGCTAGATGGCGCATAAACTGCTTTTTTTTTGGTGGTTTTAAATGGACGCTTGACCACAAATAATTCAAATTTTTTAATGCAACTCACACAGACTTCAGCATTTCCACTGGACATAATCACATTTATTTGCACTAATGAAGGGAGCTTTTATCAAGCAGCGCATTGTATTTTTTTAAAAAATCTGGTTCCACTGACATGTGTGAGCCGAAGCAATTAGCCTCCATCTGGTCTAGTATTGGCTCATTTTCATTCAGTTCAGTCTGAAGCTTTTTCTGAATTACTGTACAAACAGAAAGGCGCTCTTCGTTGGGTTCATTTGGACTGTGAGGCGTAAATCAAAAGTCTGAAGCCAAGATCCTTGATGTTAAAGTCTCATAATACCAAGATGTAATGTACAAAGTGTAATTATGCTTGTTTTTTTTTTCCTGTTTATTTATTTATTCCCCGGCTGGGTATTGATTTTAGCCTCCATTCGACCACGGCGACAGGCTCTGACATGATGAGATTTCTGGAGTTGCAGTGGTCGACCACTAATGGTAACACAATAACCAAAGCCGATGGCTCCCAACACAAAGCCAGCCGTCGATTTTAAATGTAATTGCTTTATGATTTACTGAAACACACGAGTCACCAAGAGCCGTGCAGCTAACGCCCTGTAATCGAAAACCCTGCCCTCTGCTCAGAGTGGTGGTTAACGCTGATGCACGAAAGCCTTTTTATTAGGACTTGGGCGCATAGTTTCTATACCAACGTTTATCGATTTATCACTGCAGCTGCTCCATTAAAGCCCAATTCCATCTGAAGAGGCAGCACACTGTGTGATTGGACGAGTGCTAAAGCAGCGACGGTTGGACTGAGGCCTCGTAGTAACAGCTGGCAGGACAAACAGCGTTGCTACGCAGGACTCAAGTCCCAGAACATCCTCTATTCCAGCCAGGTAAACTCAGGATCACGGGTACTGAATGTGCAGATTAAAATCAGTAAACAGGCTGCAGAGAAACATTCTGTACAAAAACACTGGAAATCTGGCAGCAAAGGGGCAAGAAAAACATCTTTAGAAACCATGGAATACTCTAATATTTAAATACTGTAATAAAAAACAGGAAATATGTGCACTATAGTGATATTTTTAGCTGATTTAAAGTTCTTATTAAAGTATTAACCCACTGATTTTATTTTCTCAGTCTGCTTCATTTGTCTTTTTGACAAAAACTTAGAAAGCTGTTGAAAAGCATCAGTCAGGACGATACAAGAACATTCCCAAGTTCATGAAGATCTCTAGTAGGGGCTTTCGACCGGGGTGGAGCCCGTTCGGAGTCGGAGCCGGTGCCTGACTTGGCGCCGGTTTTTTGTCTTTCCACCACCGGAGCTGCAGCTCCGGGCTCCAAAAACTGGGGCTGTTTTGGGCACCAACTTGTTGCTGGGCCAGAGTTGAGAACTGAGCACGTCACGGGCAGGGGGCGGAGTTACATCTTAAAAACATCTAAAAAGATAAACATAGATATGATCATCAACTTATTGCGCGTGTTTAACCGCTAAGTAATCAATGCAAGCGTAGTCAAAGCTAAGTAGCTAAGCTAACGCTAACACGTTTACTGTTAAGCATCCAAACGTCTTTGATAATTACCTTTCTTCTCAAACGTGATCGCCGGGCATTGGAACGGCGACGCCGATGGGTAACCCCTAACAGAAGGTTTGCTGTTCAACGATGGCACGGTACACTAGCAAAGCCATGAACACCACTCCAATGAAGTCCTCCATTGTTGTTGTGTGGGTTTCCGTACGGCGTGAACGCTGTTGAACGGCTACGTACGCAGTGACGTACACACGTTTTGTGGTGGCGCAATGACGCAGCTCCAACTTTGCTCCTTCCGAATGGAAACACAAACCGGTTCTGGGGCGGCATGAGATTTGAACCAAAAAAGCACTGGCTCTCAACTTTGAACCAACCTAGCACCTGGTGCTCTTTGGTCGAAAGCCCCTATAGGAGTCCAATTAAATCCATTATTAAGAAATGGTAGGAAGATGGAACATGAATAAATCTGACCAGAGCAGGATGTTAAGAGCTGAGAGACTTGAGAGGGAGGCCACCAAGACTCCTATGACTGCAGAACTAAATGACTATGCCAGGCCAGCAATTAAAAACACACAATGAAAAAATATGAGCTAAAATAAGCAATAAATACATGCTGGTGCAGTGAATGAGAATAAATAAGTGAATAACAATAAATTAGAAGATATTTCACATGTGCCAGGGGTCCGGGTCCGGCCAGGTGCACTTTTGTTACGCATTAAGAGTAAAATAGTTTTTATTGACCTCTCTGTACTTCCTGGCTTCTCTTGGCCATCTGTGGCTCTCAGGTTTCAGTTCATTTGTTCATCTTTAAAAACACCTCTTCCGTAGCCGCTGATATGGACACAGGAACTACCCATCAAAATAAAAGCTTCCCAGAGAAACATTTCATGTCCAACCTACACACTGATCACTGATTTCAACCATGAAAAAAAATATGTCCATAAAACGTATCTTAAAATACTGTGTGTGACATAAAGTAAAATAATAGAAATAAAAACACATTAAAAAATAGAACTACCTAACGTTTAGTCTCAGAGGTGATTCTGTTCCGTTTAGAGAGGTGTTGACACTGCGGTGGCTGAATTTCAACAGTTTAAACACAAAACACGCACTCCCTTTCATCCATATACATTAAAAATCATTAAAAAGATTAATTCTTGTCAGATTGTCATTAAATTGTGAGGTAAAATAGACTTCTTTTTGTTGTGCAGATGGAGCCAGGGAAAACCTTGGACTAGAGGAGTGTGCAGGGTCTTGAGTACACAGAAGGACAGATGTTCCTGGTGATTATCAGAGAGGAGGATGGTTACAGGGACCGTTCTCTGCTGGACCTGGGCCAGGCGATGTCCACTGAGGGGACGTGGATCCAGGATCAGGTGAAGTGCAGTGGATATGGCATCCTCTATGGAGTGGTTAGGACGGTATGCAAACTGGAGTGGGTCGAGTGAAGTTGGTAGGACAGAAGTGATCCTTGATCAGTGTGAGGGAGGCCACCAAGACTCCTATGACTCCTCTGAAGGAGTTCCAGCTTCAGACTGTTCATCCAAAAACTGTTGTCTGTTCTTCACCAGTCAAAGCTTTATGGAGACAAAGAGACTCTGTTGGAAAAAGCTCCAATTAAATCTGGACTAGAGTTCACCAGAAGACATGTGGAGACTCTGAAGACACCTGGAAGAAGGTTCTCTGGTCTGAGGAGACCAGGATGGAGCTTTATGTCCATCAGACTAGATGATATGTTTGATGGACACCAAACACTGAACATCATCACAAACACACCATCCCCACTGTGAAGCACGGTGGTGGCGGCATCATGACGTGAAGCACGGTGGTGGTATCAACATCATGACATGAAGCACGGCGGTGGCGGCATCATGGCATGAAGCACGGTGCTGGCAGCATCATGGTGTTCCTCAGTAGCAGGTCCTGGAAGGCTTGCAAAGGTAGAGGGTAAATGAAATCCTGGAGGACAACCTGGGGCCGTCTGAAGAGAACTGATTCCTGGACTTTTACAGCTTTTATCATAGAAACTAATTATTGGTAGACCTGGATTTTGCTAATAAATCAGTGCATAAAAGATTCAACACCTCAGGGTGAACTATTGTCCCTTCATTATCCTAACAGTCAATAACAGTAATTAGACACTGGTAAACAGATTGTTCAGTCGCTGGTTCATTCTCTGCTCTGTAATATTTATGTCTCCTCCATTAATGCTCATTGTAACCCAACACTGTTCTTCAGCCGATCCTCCATTTACGTCCAGATTTATGTCGGTGTTTCCACAGTAATGGCGATTAGCTCTCTGATCAGCTCTGCTTAAAGAGCCCAGACTCTGATTTAATGATGAGGAAACCAACCAACAGAACATCTGCGGCTCCAATTAAAAGCAGCTAAAAGTTCAGTGCAGCTGCACCGAGGCTCAGAGTTAAAGTTAAAGTTGGCAAAACAGCTGTAATGTGAACAAAATCCATCATCTGTGTTCACCGTCGTGGTAAAAAATGAAGAAATGACCAAAGTTCTTGCAGTTCATCCCGTGAGGAGCATAAATGTAAATTATCTCACCTGTGTCATGAAAAGAAAAAGATTGTCTATAAACATAAAAAAATAGAGAAACTGACCCTTGAAAGTCACTTTGGAAACTCTGCAGCTGCTGCAACACGTCAGAAACACTGAAATATCTGAGGAGAGGAATAAAGAGAATCAGTTCCCAGAAACAACAAAAGATCATGTGGTCATTATTTTTCCATGAGACGCAGCTTGTTTTTGCAGTGTTTCATATTTAAACAGCTACAGCCGGAGGTTCAGTCTGATGAGAAGAATCCTGGCTGGAGAGGAATGAAAAGCTTTTTCACTGTAGGAAATGTTCGTTTTAATCGCCAGCAGGAGTGAAATCATAAATCCTGAGTGCACGGTGAAGCTGAACTCTACGGAGTAATTCCAGGGATTTATTCCCACCATTAAATGAAATGCAGGGTAGCAATCTAAAAATTCTGATTTAGATAACCCTCTTCAGTTCCAAACATTATTCTGATGGCTTGTTGCTGCATCAACTTCATATTGTGGATAATTTAAACTCAGATTTCTGCATTAGTCTAATTTAAACTAAGGTCAAGTTGAGATAACTTAGTGGAACTTTTCTTTACCTTGAATTCAAGATGTAAAGTCCTTTATCTTAAAATTCCTGGACATATTCAGACAGTTAAGATGAGTTGTGTCGACATAATAATGTTGGAAATTACACCAATTTAATATTTGGTATAATTCAAACTCAAATTTCTGCATTAGTTGGTTTAAAACTAAATTCAAATTGAGAAAACTTAATTAATTTAACTTAAGTTTTTCTTCACATTGAGCTCTCAGTTTCAAACACTGCTTTAATAAGTTGTGTTCACATAATTCTGGTTATAACACAAACTTAATATTGTACATTAAAGTGAACTTTCTGCATTAAATGATTTAAAACAACGTTCAGGTTCTATTCACATAATTAAACTGGCTTGACACCTTCATTTTTCTCCTTGAGTTCAGGATTTCCCTTCCTATTAAGTTGGAGCAACTTAATAAAAATTAAAATTTGCCAACCTAAAAACTTGTGTTGTAATTAATTATGATAATTTAGTGAATTAATAACATGAATACTGGTTAAGATACCTTTAATTCAGCAAATAATCAAACGAAAAACTTGTGTTTATGCTACTAATCATGTAGTTATTAAAAATACATTTGACTGTAGATGAAAAGCCAATGCCATTAAGTCAGTGGAGTCTTTTTTGTTGAAGGTAATTTCATTAGAAGTTGCTTTAACTAGAAAATAAGGTTGTAAACTTTTGAATAAATGTTTTTCTTGAGGCCAACGATTATTGTTTAGAGGATAAAATGGTCAAATATGTGTCTAATGGGTTCTATTTAAAGTGGCTCAGAGGAGTCAGCAGCTGTAGTCGACTGTAATCACTCAGAAGTTAACACAACTTTTTACATCAACACTGACAATTCTAGTTGCTTTATGTATATCTTTAATCCCAGCAGATTTTGTCTGCGGAGGATAAAATGATCAAATATTTGCCTGTGCTCACAGGAGAATTTAATGTCTCTGTGCAGATGGTTCAGTAAAATAATCCCACATTTTATTGCCTGCATCAGTTTTTACAGTCCAGGCCTCTCGTCGGTCCAGAAATGCCACAAAGTGCCGGCTGCCGTCTAATTGCTTGGCAGAGGGAGAAGTCATGGACTGCAGCCAGCGATCGGTTCGTCTAATGGCTGCAAGTGGCCGCTGCGCTGCCGTTTCTATGGAAATCCTCCCACAGAATTACTCCTCTGAACAGCGAGCAGCGGCAGCTAAATGCTGTTATTCCTCATTTACAGCTTGTTCTCTTCACCGTCAGCTGAATGAGATTCTCTATCTTCAGCCTCTTTCTCCTGGACTGGAAACATCTGGCAATATTTCCATTTCTTTACCACGTCTGATGTGTGTTTGGGCTCATTGTCTGGTGGAAACATCCAACTGTGTCCAAGTTCAACCTTCTGCTGATGGTTTTAGGTTTTCCTGAAGAACGTGGAGGTGATCCTCCTTCTTCATTATTCCATTTACTTTGTGTAAAGCTCCAGGTCCACAGAGCATGATACTGCCACCACCATGCTTGATGGTAGGTTTGGTGTTCTTGGGAATAAAAAAAAGACAATCTGAAACCAGTCTTCAAAACATCTAAACCAGGACCAAAATCAAACCTAAACCAGTCTAAAAAAATGTTCAGAACCAGTCAGAATACAGTCTTAAAACAAAACTGAAACTGGTTTTAGAAATGGTCTGGAACCAGTCCTAAAAAAAAGTCCAAACTAGTACAATATAAGGACCAAAACCAAACCTAAACTACTCCTGACAAAAAAAGTCCAACAACCCATACAACACAGTCCTAAACCAGTCCTCATCCAGGACCAGCTCCAGAGTCAAATAAATCCTATTATATTATATTATATTATATTATATTATATTATATTATATTATATTATATTATATTATATTATATTATATTATATTATATTATATTATATTATATTATATTATATTATATTATATTATATTATATTATATTATATTACATTATATTATATTATATTATATTATATTATATTATATTATATTATATTAGTTCCTATGTTATTCACTGCTGATTTTGGTCCTGGTTTTAGGACTCGTTTCAGACTGTCTTAGGCGGGTCTTTTTTTTTTTTAACCCCTAGAACACCAAACCTGCCATCAAGCATGGAGGTGGCAGTATCATGCTCTGGGGCTTTCTAGAAGTGCTTTGGACTGGTTTCTGGTCTTGGGCAGGTCTTGAACTTTATTTGGAAGTAGTATAGGTTTGGTTTTGGTCCAGATTTTGTTACTGGTTTTGACTTTTATTAGGACTGGTTTCAGACTGTATTCTGACTGGTTCTGAAAATTTCTTTGGACTGGTTCAGGTTTGATTTTGGTCCTGGTTTTAGATCTTTTTAGGACTGGTTTCAGACTGTCCTGGACTTCTTTTTTTTTTTTTTTTTTTTTAGGAGTAGTTTAGGTTTTGGTTCTGGTTTTATGCTGGTTTTCTGTATTTTTGTGGCCTGGTTTCAACATAATTTACTACATTTGTAGTTTGAAGTGAGAAAGTAATGAAGGAAAAACTTTAAACAAACTTTGTGACGGATTTACAAACAGCAAACATCCAGGATGGACACATCTTTTAAATAACCATTCGTCTGAATTTACTTGGATTGTTTTTGTCGTCTGACATTTTTCCAAATTGCTGCCGAGCAGTTTTCTGTTCTGCTGGTTGACTGATATTTATCTGTCTGTTTTCTTCGACCTGCACCAACACAAACATCAGTCCATCTTCTTTTATTTCCATCCAGACGTCTCGGTCCTTCGTGTTTTCCTTCCTTCTTGAGTGCAGCTTCAGACAACATTACATCTGACATCTTTCCTCCACATCCAGGCTGCGGAGGACAAGCTGTGCACAGTAGTTCTCCACTTCCTGAACAGCTGCCAACATTCTTCCATGACAGCTGGATGGAGGGAAACGCTCCAACAACCTTTCAGCAGCAGAACTGAAGGTCCGAGTTGGCAAACATCCGCCTCCTGGAAATAAAACTCCCCGAGCTGCACTTTGAAGTCCTACTGAGTTCAGGAGGGGCAGAAATCCATCCCAGAATCATCTTCACATGACTTTATAGGTTTATTCTTGACATGGCTGCTTGGTTTTTCTTCACACTTCACTGAAACAAGACATCTAATCACATTTTTCACTCATATTCTGGGTCTTACTTACGTCTATAGAGGAAGAAAATCTAATCAATGAATTTGTCGTCGTTTCTCTGATGTCCGTGATGTGCAGGTGGAGAAGAAACGCCCGTTGACACTGACTTTCTTAATAAGAACTTTATTAAAAGAAAGAACAGTATCGTTCAGACAGGAGTTGTCTGGAAGGATGTCGCCCAATGATCCTCCTCGAACAAAGACCAACAGTCAGTTTTTATACCTTCTGGTAACGTATAGAATTACAACATCTGGTTTAAATCCCCACTAAAGAGTGATAACTCCTCAGACAAAACTCACCTTGTGCGCATTCCTAAGGGTCACAAATCAACTATAGGTTAACAGTGGACCCCAAGGTCAAAACAACATAGGATTTCTTGAGCTGAAAACACATACCTCAGTAATTACTACCCCCTGTTAGTCAAAGGTTCACTTTATGGTCAACAACTATCAGAACTCATATCAGATCAGATACTTCAAAGTCACATCAACACATCCAGGATTTATTTATCTGGCTTCAAGAAATCTTAAGGGAAAAAAAAAAAAGAGAGACGTCACACGAAGCTGGTTTTGAACTCAGTAAGGAAACCAAAAACTGGAAAAACTGGGACCAATGTCCACATCAAAGATCTGATTTTTTTACAAATAGTATTTCGCTGTTTGACTGTATTTGAAACGATTTCTTAAGAGAATATTAGAAGTTTTAATGATATATATGTAACTACTTTAGATATTTTTCGGATTTTTTTTGGGAAGATTTATACTCATTTTTTGAAAATATTTACAAGAATTTCTTGCCAAATTTGGGGGATTTTAAGGGAAGCTTTTAAGGAATTATTGCAATTTTCTTCCTGAAGGTTTTGCAAATTTTCAGAAATTTGGGGAATTTTTTTGCAGATTTTTTGGATTTTTTTCAGACAAGGAAACAATATTTTTTGGTGCCCATAAATGAGGACAACAGGAGGGTTAATATTCAGTATAAATTGTAAATACCAGCAACTTTTCACCTCATTTCCTCGGTCATCTGTCTTAGTGACACTAACTGTAAAATAAGAGACCAAATATTTCAGGATGTGATTTTCAGGATCCCTTTAATTCAGTTTTGACTCTTGTTTTTTTGAGCCACGATAAAAGTTTCCAGCCTGTGACACAGTTCAGAGTTTTACTTCTCTAACTTTTCCAAGGATTCTTGTGTTTCTGTCTGATATTTGCTGAACATTTCTGCATCGTCAAACCTCAAATGATCCTCTGACTGATTCTCGGCTGGAAGCGAACGACATTTACGACAGAATCTTCTCCTCCAGACGTCCTCCTGCACTGAGCTGAGGAGGATTAAAGCAGCAGACAAGTTTCCTCCTTTTATCCTCCGACACACCAAGGAGGAAAATAAAAAATCATCTCCATCATGAAGCTTTAGGAGCTGCAGCCTCCAAACATTTTATTTATGGTGAGAATTTGCCTTAACTCTCCTGTTGTCCTCATTTACAGGCACCAAAAAATATTGTTTCCTTGTCTGATAAAAATCCCAAAATTCTGCAAAAGAAATCCACAAATTTCTGAAAATTGGCAAAACCTTCAGGAAGAAAATTCCAATAATTCCTTAAAAGCTTCCTTTAAAAGTTTTTTTTTTTTTTTTTTAAAAATCCCAAAAATTTGGCATGAAAATATTTTCAAAAAATGAGTAAAAATCTTCGAAAAAAAATCCTAAAAATATCTAAAGTGATTCCATATATATCAGTAAAACTTCTAATATTTTCTTTAAGAACATTCACAAAAAAATCAACCAAACTCCAGCAAAATTCGCTGGATTATGGTTGATTTTTATGTGAATGTTCTTAAACATTTTTTTTAACATTTCTTTTTTTCCACCAAAAAATGTTCGAAGATTTCCCAAAAATGTTGAAAATGTGGACATCAGAAGTTTCACTGTGAATATATATATAATGTTCCACATTTTCAAACTTTAAAATGGGTCAATTTTGACCCGCAGGACGACACGAGGGTTAAAACACAACAAAAAGGATGGAATATATAACTTTATACGACTCTAGCAAACATTAAGTAACAGAATAATTAATTAATTGACTAATTAAGAACTAAAATAACAAAAATATGCATTAAAAAAACAACAAAAATAACAAAATCGCTGTAAAACTGAACAAGTTCACAGTTCAGTTCAATTTAAATTCATCTTAACTTCTGCATAAATATTTAAAGCTGTTAATATTTATACTTCCTACTTATTATCACTCCACCTGGAAAATGCTTCTGTGATTCTCTTAGCCTTGTTTCTGATTTTCTGTGTATTATTCAGTGTTTTATGTATTTTTGGGGTCATATTTTAAGTGATTTTATATTAATAGCTGGATATTTGAAGACTTTAACTCTGGAAAACTATGATGGACATTTTTTCACAATATTTCACAAAGTAAAACGTTATATTTTTGTTAGTTCTGATATATCTTAGAGCCTAAAGTTGAGCAGATTAAACCTCAACATAACGACGCTCACATTCTGATGTTCAGCGTCTTGAACCGGAGCTGCAGGTAAAAATAATTTCTATCATCCGTCGTTCTGATGACTGATCTGATCTTTCTGCAGCAGCTTTCAGGAGGAGATGATCTCAGGAGACTCGATGCCGCTGTCAGAATGAAAACACATTTTAACATCCGCTAATGGATCCAGGAACACTCAGACTTCATCCAGTTTGTGTTTTACAGCACTGAAATCTAAATGCTGATAATTAATCCACAGATTTTACTGCTGGATCAGCTTCTTGAAGTCTCTGGACGATGTTTCTCATTTCACATTCTGGGCGAGGGAGTCTATCGTCAATGAACAGTCCTGAATTTCTACGGCTGGTTGATCAGACGTCTAAATATTCCTTCAGAGAGGACAAACAGAGCGGAGTTTAATATTCCAGTCAGGAGAAGGAGCAGCTGATCTCCATACTGAGCAGAAGATTCATTCCATTTAACCTTCAGCTGCATAAATCACAGTAAACTGATTATAAACATAAAGGAGCTTTACATCCTTTAAAACGGGTCGAAGGAGAATCTCTCTGGAGCTGAATGTCTCACACATTAAATATAAAATAAAAGAAGCATCCAGTGATGATTTTATCTGGAGTCATTCTGAGCAAATTTCAGTTGGTCAAAATTTGGTCAAAATGGCACAAAAATGGTGTGAAATGACTCAACATTTGTGCAAAATTACAAAAAAATGGACTAGATTGAACATTTTGTTGTGTCTATATAGCAAAGAACTGAAACTTTGTCTTCCTACACATCAGTGTTCCTCTGTTCTGTGCTGATTTCCAGAATCTGAAGTATGAAAACTTTCAGTAAAATCAGCCTCAGATGTTGTTGAATTTCCTCAAGAATCAACATGAAGCAGCTTCTAACGCACATCTAACACCAACATCTAGACCTCGATGAACTCCAACATCTAGACCTCTATGAACATCTAGACCTCTGTGAACATCTAGACCTCGATGAACTCCAACATCTAGACCTCTATGAACTCCAACATCTAGACCTCTATGAACATCTAGACCTCTGTGAACATCTAGACCTCTATGAACTCCAACATCTAGACCTCTATGAACACCAACATCTAGACCTCTATGAACACCAACATCTAGACCTCTATGAACATCTAGACCTCTATGAACATCTAGACCTCTATGAACATCTAGACCTCTATGAACACCAACATTTAGACCTCCATGAACATCTAGACCTCTATGAACACCAATATCTAGACCTCCACGAACATTTAGACCCCTATGAACATCTAGACCTCTATGAACATCTAGACCTTTATGAACTCCAGCTTCTGGTTCCTACCAATGAGTCCACATCAACATTTAGTCTGAATTACACAAAATTACTCCAAATTTGTTAAAAATGACGAAGAAATGATGTTAAAAGACACAAACATGGTTTAAAGCTTTATTTATTCAAAGGCCATAATGTACGATAATCTGTATTCTATTAGATACATTTTACAAACTGTGAAAAAACAATTTAATATAAAAATAAATTTAAAAAATTGTCTGTCTCAGTGCTTTTATTTGAATAAATCCAGTCACTGCTCTAAACTGAGCTTCATGAACATGTGTTTTGTTTAGCGTTTCTTTTTAGAATCTTATTTTTGGCTCCAAAAAGCTTCAGATTTTATATTTTTAATGGTATTTTGTAAAAAGCTGCACACCGCTGTTAGAAGTTCCTTTTCATTTTTGCAGTAATTCATCCCAGGCCTTTATAATGTTTTCCTGAGAGGCTTCTGCTGGTTCATATATTTTAATATAAATGTGGAACCTGGTGACTCTAAAATGAGTCCAGTGACGGAAAATAAATTCCGCTGCTGAGTCACCGCTCTGGATCAATAATCATAGATTTCCTCCTTTCATGGCAGGAAAATGTATGTTTTAGTCTCTTTTTCTGTTTCAGACTTTATTTAAGACAGAACAGATTGAAGGTGAGTCATTATTTAGCCTCTAAATGTCACCGTTCCTCCTGCTGTTCAGGTAGAACCACAGAGATCAGCTGATATTCTCCATGTTTCTGACCTGTAGATGTTTTAAATGAGGTGAAGTCCAGCCTCCGTCCGTCCTCCAGTGAGTCAGCAGCTCTGACGGAAGCTCAGGTCATTCCACGCTAAATGATCTGGAGTCTTTCCAGAGTCTTGGCAGGAACTCAGAGCAGAAGATAAACTCCATCAGATCCTTCCATCGTAGAGAAGCAGCTTTAACGAGTTCGTTCACGTCTCAAGGAGAGAATCTGTTTTAACGATTCTGAGGACAGGAAATGAAAGAGGAGCTTTCAGCAGCTTTTATATTATTATTATATTTTTAATGATTATTATATTAGTCTTCATGTTCCTCCTCATAGTGACTGATTCTGGACTCAGATTTTAACATCCATCTGTGATTGTTTATTGAGAAAAAACACTGAAGAGTTATTTAAAAGAGATTCTTTATGAACTGAATTAATCCACAAACAACTTTACTAAAAATGGTTGTTTAGAAAAAAATGTTTATTTCCTGCTGAAATTATTTTATTGTTGGTTCCAGTAGAACCTTTATTGTTCTGAGTGTAATATTAAAATAAAAACCTACTAACAGAGGAGAAAAACTCCAACCTCCACCTTCATGTTTGATTATATTTACAGTATCTCTGTGTGCATTTATTAGATTTATTATATTATTTTATTATATTTACAGCATCTCTGTTTATATTTATTATATTATTATATTTTTCTGCCTAAACTTGGTTGAATTTAGTTTCTTCTGATGTTTTTCTGTCTATCTGATGAATAAATCGGTTGTTTTCTGAGACCAGCTGCTGTTTTTCCTCGTGTCAAATGTCATAAAACCTTCTCTTGTTTTCTTTGTTTTCCTCTGAAATCGTTGCTGATAGTTTATTTATCCTGAAGGTAAATCCAGGAACCGATAATTCTCATTAAACTCTGAACAAACAGCAGCTGGTTTCCTCCTGAACATTAAATATTAATAATAAACTGAATATCTGACGAGGTTTTAAACAGAATCTTTTATTAAATGTTGAATTCAGATAATGTCTGAGCTGCTCTAAAATCCTCTCATTCTGATCTAAGATGGAAGTTTAACTGATAAATTCATTTTATTTCATTTTTAAATTAAATTCTTAAAATTATTATCACGCAATAGTTACAGGAATCAATAAATTTCAGTTGATTCAACCAGTTATTGCACATATTTAAATAGACGACCCAGTTTTTAGCTCCTTTATGTTTTTATTTTTATCTGTAATTTTTATTAATTTGCAGATCGTATTTCATAAAGAGAAAAAGAATAAAATAGCAGTTTAAAATAATTATTCAGCATTTTTCAGTCCATATTGTTTTCTTTTTTAATTGAAGGGACAGCAAACGTCTGTAAATGCAATTAAATACAATACAAATGTGTGTGAAACTGCCTTCAGCTGAGCAGAATCCAAATTCAAGTCATTTAAAGCTGTTAAATTACAGCTCAAATCCACGTTTTACTGTGAAAATGGAAACTAATGAGTGTGTTTTTAATGAACTCATCAGAATATTCCAACAAAAAGAAGCGATTAAAGCTGTGATTCTGCTGCAAAGTCGTTGATCTGTTTCTCAGCAGCGACTCAGGATGAAATCTTGTTTGTTTTCTGACGGTGAGGAGCTCATCTCTATTCTCAGCTCGTTCCAAACATCTCATTAAATGTTCCTGCTGAAGGTGTAAAATGACGGATATTAAATCTACGCTGACCTGATGTTTCTGCTGAATCTAAAGCTGTGATCAGTAGAAACCTGGAAGCAGCTGCAGCAGATGTTTGAGATAAAACGTCAGAAAAACACGTCAGTGACCCGATTAAAGATCTGAACTCTGATCTGTGGAGCTTTAATCTGAAACCTGCAGCTGAACTTCACCCTCACTGGCTTCAGATCAGTTTTTACCAACAGAAAACGTCACGATGAAGAGGTAAAGAGGGTTTATTCTTTTAATTAAGGCTCCATTATTTCAGAAAAATAAAGATTGTAGCAGGAAACACAAACAGAAGAATCATTTCTCTTCAAAGATCCGTTTCTAAACCAGAACTCAGATCTTCAGAGGAGGATGTTTGTGGACTCAGTTTTATGAAGAATCTATTTTTAAAGTTGGTTCTTCAGTCATTTTTTTTTTTTTACTAAATATACGATTCTTTAAACATTTTAAATCAAACTATTATATCTAAATTGAATGAATGATCACATGAACAAAGTTATTGGCTCTTTATTAAAGTTCTGTTTTACTTTATTCAGTTCCAGAAAAATGTTTTTAGAGCAAACTAGGACTAAGTTTCAAGTTGTTTTGGACAAATAATAAGCCGTTAGCAGACAGACCAAATTATCTCAAACTGATCCAAAAGACTGAATAAAGTAAATAAAAACATCTTTTTTGTGTTTAATAAAGAAACTTTCCTGTTTTTCTGAGGTTTTTATTTAAATGCAGCCTCTTAGAATCACCACTGATGAGATGAATCCAGTTTATTCCTAAAAGCAGCCGTTTCATCATTAATCTGAGTTCTGCTGTCATCATATGAGGCCTGATTGTTTCTGAGCAGCTTCTTTAAATCTGGTTTTCTGTTTTCCAGCAGAGATGCTTTAAATCAGTCTGTCAGCAGAAGCCAGAAATCAGATTTAAAGTCTGTCGGAGGAGATTCAGCGTCTCTAAATGTTATTTTCCTCACAGTGAGTTGAGATTTTATCCCCAGAATAAATGATTTTAAATGTTTGTTTTACAGAATAATTCAAATTTGTGTCTCTGGGACGTTTCTGGAATAATTCCTCCTGAATGCAGAGTTTCTTTTTTCAGCCTCAGACGATAAAATGAAACAACTGGAGGAAGAAAACGACCATTAGCTGAATTATCTTAACCTGCTTTTAATTCAGAACAAGTGGAGGAGATTTAATGAGTTTCTGCAGGAAATAAAGAAGAAGAAACACCACAGAGCTGCAGTTTGATGGACTGGAGAAGGAAACAGTAATCTGATTACTGCTGCAGGAGGTGAAGTCCTGCTCAGCTCTGGTTTGTATTCTTCTCTCCTGTAATCCTGTTCTTCCAGGAGAACGTGGCGTCTGTGATTCATCACTGTCAGATTCCAGTCGGTTCAATTCATAGAAAACAATAAATCCATGAACTTATTTCCCCTCCAGTCCGGAGAAACAATCCCGGAGCTTTTCACAGCCGAGCAGCGTCGTTCTGCAGCGTTCTGAAGCTGAATTACTGCTGGAAGCTGCAATAAATCACCACAGAAACTGGACTGAGGATAAAAGAAAGTCCTCATCATCACTGGATGCTGCTTTTATTTGATATTTTATATTGAAGCATGCAGCTCCAGAGAGATTCTCCTTAGATCCGATTTAAAGGATGTAAAGATTCTTTATGTTTCCAGTCAGAATCAAAAATGACTCAAATTTATCCATAATAAGTTGAAATCTGTCTAAAATTATTCAAATCTGTCCAAAATATCTTGAAACGTGTCCAAAGTAAGACAAATACTGCTTAAAACCAACCTAAAACTGTTCAAAATGACAATAAGAAATAATAATTGCCCCTTGAAAATAAAAGTGTAATAAAATGTTCAGTAGGCCAGGCTGGTCTAGTGTCTCCATAAAGTTCCTGTAGGTGTTTATCTATGGATGGATCCATGTTTCTCCTAAAATACAGTCTTTGATCCACATTTCACCAACTTTTGGTCTAGATGTTGGTGTTCATAGAGGTCTAGAAGTTCATAGAGATTTAGATGTTGGTAGATGTTCAGAGTTAAAAGCTGCTTCATGTTGATTCATGTGGTAATTTAACAGCATAAGAGGCAGAGTTTACTGAATTTTCACAATCAAATACTGAAATAAACAGAAAAAGTTATGTGTGTCAAGACGAGGTTTAACTTTGTTGCTTGTTCGATTCATTTGGACCATTTTTGATTCATTTCGTACTTTTTGAGCAAACGTTTCAAGTAATTTTGCACACAGACAAAATAGTTTCAAACTGATCGAAATTACCGATCCACATTTCTACTAAAATCCAGTCTTTGGTCGACATTTCTCCAAATGTTGAGGCTCTAACATCAGTAGAATCTGATGAGGGGAAAGACAAAGTTCTATTTTTTTTGCTATTTTGACCTGAAATGAGTTCAAAATGTCTCAAATGGGCCCAGATAACTTTAAACTTCTGCAGAGTTACTAAAAATTGTCTAAAATGTCAATATTAAATAGTCATTGGACATTTAAAATGGAAAAAAAATGTCCATTGATGTGTCTGTAAAGCTGCAGAGAATCAGATCTGTGGTTTGTTCAGTAGAAGATCGAAGAAAAAGAACATTTTCTATTTTAGAATCTGTGTTTTGGCTGCAGCAGTGTTGATCCATCTGGTATGTTTTAGAGTCTCTGGACCGCCAGATGCTGGAAAAATACACCTGTTTGCTTGAGGGCAGAAAGAAAAACCTGCAATAATAGAAACGTCTGAATCTGAAGACGTGGTTTGGATCCATGAAGGCAGAAATCAGGCGGGACTCAGGAAATACTTCACCCAGAAATGGTTTAAAGGCTGAAATGGGATGTTTTTCTACTGATATTTACTGTTTTTTTCTTTAAAATAAATATATATATATATGCATGTATTGTTAGGGAATTCCGCGATGTCGAAAGAAGAATCGGGAGGCAAACTCAGAGACACTCTGGAGACTCAGGTGGCTTATGTTGAAATAAGGTTTACTGATCAGGAGAAATGATGCAGTGAGTAACAGTGATCTGAACACTGGCAGCATCAGTTCTCATGAGTCTCTCTGGTCTTGGGTATATATACAGTTGGAAGGAGTGTCATGTTTAGGTTACAATCCAAACATGGTCACAGTTATGTCTGTTCAGGAGCACCATCTGGACAACAACATAACTTCGTTTTCCTTACAAACAGTTGTCTTTCACTCTTATGTTATCTCTAGCAAGCGTCTGTCTGTCTCAGGGTCATATTGGGGACAGTGTCAAGTCAAACTGGAAGAAGCATTTACACAGGTGCTACACTCAGCTGGGGCGGAACCCTTCTGCGGCTGCAGGTTTGCTGCCGGCAGCATAAAATGGGACACACGCAGCACTGAGAGGGAAGGAGAATGAATGACCTCGCTCAAACAAAGTGGCTGTGAGCACAAGGATTTGCGGCAAACTGACTGTGCAGGACCTGCTTCATCTACTGAAATCCGGGTAGCAGCCGGTAAGAGCAGAACCAGGGACCTAGGAGACTGTTTGGCCGGCCGATGCGAGCTGCTGTAAATACGTGTTAGCAATAGCATTAGCATTAGCCACGGAGACCGGCGTCAGCCACGAGCAACTGGTTGTTAACTTTCCTATATCCGTATGCAATTTATTGCTGTGTGTTTGTAATTGCTCGGTTGGAAATAAGACTGCAGGCTAATTGGTGCTAATTAGAGGGTTTCCAGCTCAGGTTAAAAAAAACCAGTTAATTCATTCTGTTTGTAACGGTGGGTTTGTACTATGCACTTTATTTTATTTGGTTATTTATTGGATCTGGTACAGAATGCACTTTAAAAAGTCACTGTATGCACTTTAAATGATTTTAAGAATATGAATTAAGAAGTATAAAAATAATTTTAAAAAAGTCTGATAGAAATGTTAAGAGCAAAAATTGTTAAAATGTGATTGAAATCAACTCTTTAAAATGCAGGTAAAATGAGTGGCATTTATTAGTGAGATAGAATTGTACGAGGGGAATGGCTGTCATTATCTGCCGAATGCAATATTGTGAACATTGTTCTTTTGTGTTTGTTTAAAGGTTTTTCACCTAAACCTATCAACCAACCCTATCGACTAAACCTTTCAACCAAACCTGTCACCTAAGTTGCCATCGTTGTATTCTATGACCTTGGAACTATTGCAAAATAAAAGAGGAGGAAAAGAAAGCAACTGTCTGACTCATGAGTGGAGCCCAGCTCATAACCCGAGTAGATGAACATCCCTTTTCAAGTGGGGAAACTGCACACTTGCCCTCAGAAAATCATCAATGATAGTCTCACGTCATTGAAAGTGGGGGAACACTTGACAGACAGAGACAGCATTAACATGTTTACATCCTCATTTTAGCAGAAACATGGGTCAAGGGTGACATCCTGTAGAGTAATGTGGGGTAACTTGATACCTGCACTTGATTTAGGGTGACTGCAGTTAGCAGGTGCACCGTCATTTAGGACGTCATAAACTACCAGCAGTGAGGGAACATCTCAGTCATGACAAAGTGACTCATTTTTCCTTCATATATATATATATATATATATATATATATATATATATATATATACATATATATACATATATATACATATATATACATGTGTGTATATATATATGTTCACGTGTGTGTGTATATATAAATAAATAAATAAATAAAAGTTTTAAACAATTAAAACTTATTTCATTTTTCTTATAGAAATCTACATATTCTCAGGCATATATTGTAGATTCATTAAATAATTCTAAGCAATAAGATAAATGTGCTGTTATTTAAAAAGACAGCACCTTTAAAGGCTTTAACTTAAACTCGAGTTTCTGCATTAGTTGATTTAAATTTATTTACTGACTTGAAAACTTCATTTTTTCTTCACTTCAGGGGAGCCAATTTCAAAACCTGTCTTCATAATTATATAGCTGTTAAGAAATCCTTTTAAATAAATCTGAAAATAAAGTCTAATTTTGTTAGTGATCAACTTTACAGTTTAAAAGTTATTAAAATATCTTTAATCTGATTCCAGACACTGTAGTTTGATGTTTTTCTAGAGACATTCTGCAGATAAACAGAAACTGAAAAGGGAAAATAAGTGAAAATCAGGTAAAAGTCAGTGTATTTTCTTTAACTGAATCAGACGAGGATCTAAAGGAGTCTGATGAAGCTTCATTTGGTTTTAACAATGTGAATATTTTAGTTCTGGAGGGTTTTCTGTGAATCCATCCAGGCCATTCTGAGCTGATTCTGATTCCAGCTTCGTCTGTTTCTTGCAGCTGAACAGACGACCTGATTTTAGGAGGATTTAGTTAACAGTCGAGGTCAGAATGGAAGAAAGAACGTTTAGATGCCAAATGTTTTAGTTTCCTACCAATGAGTCCACATTAAGTCTGAACATCTAAAGACCTTGTCTGGTCAAACTTTAACCCATCAGATTCTACTGATGTTGTTTGGGTCCTTTTGGACAATCTTTATCCTTATTGGACAATTTTTCAATAATTTTGGACATATTTTAAGATATTTGGGTCAATTTTGAGTCAATTTGCATTTTTTTGCCATTTTTATTGCCAATAAGTATTCACTGTTTTCATTTTGGACAGTTTTCAGCTACTTTGGACAATATTTATCTTGTTTTCACAAATTCCTGTTCATTTTGCACAGATTTTAAGTAGTTTTGGACAAACTTTGAATCATTTTGGAGGCATTTTTTTATATTTTCAGATAAGTTTGAAGCCAAATATGTAAAAACTGGAACCTTGTCTGGTCCAACTTTAACCCATCAGATTCTACTGATGTTAGAGTCTCAACAGTTGGAGAAATGTGGATCAAAGACTGTGTTTTAGTAGAAATATGGATCCATCCATAGATATACACTTACAGGAACTTTGTGGAGACACTAGACCAACCTGGATTGAAAATTACACATTTTTCTATTTTAAAGGTCCATTCATGATTCATTATTGTGATTTTGGAGAATTTTGAGTCCTTTTAGACCATTTTTTTATTTTGAACAAATTTTAGTCTTTTTTGGACATGTTTGAGGTCATTTTGGCCAATTTTTATCTTATTTTTGGACAAATTTTGGTTCATTTTGAGTCATTATGGACAGGTTTCAAGTCTGAAGGACAAAATAATTAGAATCTGATATCTTTCCAGATGTGCCACATATCAGGTCCTGCTGATGTTAGAGCCTCAACAGCTGGAGAAATGTCGACCAAAGACTGGATTTTAGTAGAAACATGGATCCATCCATAGATACACACTAACAGGAACTTTATGGAGACACTAGACCAGCCTGGGTTGGAGATTTAGTAGTTTTTCCTTTTGATGGGTCAAAAGCTGTTTATTATTGACATTTTAAACATTTTTTAGCCACTCAGGAGAAGTTTAAAGTCATTTAGGCCCATTTTGGGACATTCTAGGCAACATATGGATAATTTTGGGCTGATTTCAGGTCAAAATAGCAAAAAATAGAACTTTACCTGACTCTCTGCAGCTTCACAAACACAGTCTGATTATCTTTGAATTAAACTACTAAACTGCTCCAGCATTCTTTAAGTTCAACATTGTTTCACTATAAAAGCACCTTGTGAGTTCTGCAGCTCAGATTGTAGATGCTTGTGATGCATTTATTGGATCAGCATGTTGGACAGAAATCTTTGGTTCATATTTGCAATGCAATAAACCTTGTCTAATAAACCTTTCTACTGTCAAGTTTTAATGTGTTTCCCTGGAGTTGAATGAAGCTGATTGGGTTCATTACTTCATCAGAGCAAACATCAGACGGATGATGAGCTGCTGATGGAAACTCTGAAGGCTTCAGGCCATAAATTATTCCCTTCAGGGTGAAGAAATGGAAAATTTATCGTCCGTTAAAACAAACAACAGAAAACAGGAAACAAATTGTTTGTGGGTTTCTTCTCCTAAATGATCCAACAGTCCAGGAAAAAAGGAGAGTTTCTAACTGTTTACTGTTATTTTACAGATTTACTCTGTTTGTACTGGGGATATTTCCAGGTCCTTGAAGTCCATAGAGGTGTTTCCAGATTTATCACTTTTTAATGGACTTTTTCCATCATTTCTGAGCCTCAGAACTTCATCAGTCCAGCAGATAGACAAGTGACATTTAGGAGGAGAAACACATCTGAATTCTGGGAAAAACTGACTCCAGATCAGTTTAAATCCATCCAGGTGTCACAGATAAAATGTGGTTTTGAATCCTGTATATTGCATGATTCTGGTATCTCATTGATCGCTAAGGATAAATTGGTTTTATCTGCTGTGTTTGTTTGACTTCAGTGAGAACAACAAGCCTCCTGTTGGGTTTGCTCCAACAGAAACACATCTACTGCTGGAAAACCTCATCTACTGCTGGAAAACCTCATCTACTGCTGGAAAACCTCATCTACTGCTGGAAAACCTCATCTACTGCTGGAAAACCTCATCTACTGCTGGAAAACATTTACTGCTGGAAAACATCATCTACTGCTGGAAAACATTTACTGCTGGAAAACCTCATCTACTGCTGGAAAACATTTACTGCTGGAAAACCTCATCTACTGCTGGAAAACATCATCTACTGCTGGAAAACCTCATCTACTGCTGGAAAACATCATCTACTGCTGGAAAACATCATCTACTGCTGGAAAACCTCATCTACTGCTGGAAAACATCATCTACTGCTGGAAAACCTCATCTACTGCTGAAAAACCTCATTTTCTGCTGGAAAACATCATTTACTGCTGGAAAACCTCATCTGCTGCTGGAAAACCTCATTTACTGCTGGAAAACCTGCTGGAAAACCTCATCTACTGCTGGAAAACCTCATTTCCTGCTGGAAAACCTCATTTACTGCTGGAAAACCTCAGCTACTGCTGGAAAACCTCATTTCCTGTTGGAATTCTTCAGTCCAGAATCCTGTGGGACAGAAACACTACGAGGTTGTTTTTCTGCTGTGAAATGATAAGATCCATCACGTCCTGAAGAAAACTCCATCACAGACCAGCTGGTCAATATTTTATGTAAAACAAACCCTATGAGAGAAAAGTCTGATGAATAACGTGTTTTCATGAAACTGCAGATGATAAATGAGCTGCAGGTTTGTGGTTTGTTGATGTTTTATTGCTGCTGTTTGTCACCCAGACTGAGGGTTTCAGGAATATTCAGCTACAGACCTGAATAATGAATTTATTAATGCTGATGGCAGATTGTTACTGAGTTTAACCCTTTGACGCCTGTTGTCGTGAATTTGCATCATACCACGTTCATCCAGACTGTAGATAGCGTATCCATTCCCCCAACGTCGGTTTGTGTTTATTCAATACGTACCTCGGAACCTTTTAAAGCACTGGTTTCTGGTAGGACCGGTCGGAGTGGGACCTAATTATTATATATCTGTTATTATTATTATGTATCTGTTCTATGTGTAACAGATAAATTAACAATCTCCACTTATTTTAGCATCAGCTGGAAAGCAAAAACACACAAAAAATGTTTTTTATTTTATTGTAAATAAATTCAGGCATCAAGGGGTTAATTAAAGACCAACACCACAATAACTAAAGGAGCAGCTCAAGGAACATGACCAAGAACTGAGTATCCAAACTCCCCGAATTATTATATAATAATATATTAATGAGTCCCTGGTTTAGAGACACCAGTTTAGTTCAATTAGTTCCGTCTCCACTGTTCACTTGTTTATTAGTTACTTGTGGTGGGTGTTGCTGCTAGGTTTAGGGTTTAATAAGGAGTTTAGTTGTTCTGTTTTTGTTCAGTTAGTTTAAGAACTCTGTTAGCCTTGGTTTGGTTTGGCTTGATTTAACAGCATCCACCAGCCCTCTTGTCTTTATATCATCTCTGTTCATTTGTATTAATTTGCCACCGATCAATAAATTGCTTCAGCAGACCAACAACATCTGGTGATTCTGTTGACCCTGGAGGCTGGATCGTGTCACTGAGGCTGTTCTAAAGACGGACGCTGATGTTGTTTCTCTGCAGCAGGGCATAAAGATCACGGTATATTTTATGGAGTAATACTGGAGGAGAAACTTCACGTTGTTCAGGTTAAACAGACTGAAACAGAAAGATGTTTGTTGTGATCTGGAGGCAACAGAATTCAGGGAAACAGTCGGATTTATTTCGTACTTCTGTCTTTATTGCAGACGGAGCTTCTAGTAAACCATGATTAGTCCCTGATGTTGGTTTATTTTACTGAGGAGCAGCAGCCACGACGTTAACAAGGTTTTAGGAGGCTTCCACCTCCATAAACTGATTTAACTCAGCAGCAGCGAACATGAACTCCGAACATGTTACAGTTTTTACATGATGTCAGGAGTTGACAATCTGTAAATCAGTCCAGAACATTTTATACATTTTATTTAAAGCTCTACAATATAAGATTTTCTACACGTACAAAAATCTGTGCAGTATGAATATGAATACTTCCCTATCAGTATTTCTACTCATGAAAGAATCTGCAAAACAAAAAAAATATGTGCAATAATGTTATTTCCATGCAGTGGAATTTGGACAATCTGAACTTCTGTCTATTTTTGCTTTATTTATTTATTGTTCTCCTGATATTTATCAAATGTTTGTGGGATTAATGTGATTGACTATTGAAGGTTTGGCTCTTAAAACACAGAAAACAGTGAACTCTGCTCATGTTTAAGTGGAGCTTAACTGAACATTTTTCTGTGATTTTCCTGTGTTAAAGTTCTGAATTTTAATATCAAGAATCAAAATTTTGTTTGATTTAAAAGTCTGTGATAAACTGAAAGATGAATTATTTCTTTATTTTACACAAATTATTATTTAAAACTTTCTGGGATTATTTGGAAATCTGAAAACAAATGATTTTATTTCTGAGTTCACGACCAGCTGATGTTTTGAGGATTAATCATTATTAATCATTTTAAATCTGTTTATCTTTATATATATTCATACATTCGCTGTATATGTTCCACTATTTTCTTGTAGTCATCTGCTTATTTTTCTTCTTTTTTCCTCTATAAACCAGAACGGTCCCTCTACAGCTAAATATTAAAATATTAATCTGTTTTATTAAAAACTGGTATCGCTTGTTACCGTAGCAACAGACCAGGAAGTAAACACTGACCTGTTGACGTTTTTTCTGTGAACGTGAACTCCGTCGTCTTCATTCCGTGTTTGTTTGTCGTCGCTGTGATCTGGATGTGAAAAAAAGGAAAAGTTTTATTGATACTCTGATAATAAAACAAACAGAGGGAGTGTCTCCATGGTAACCGTATTTGCCATCCTGCCAACTGCCTCCTTTTTCTTGATTTGAATCCACTAAATCAGATCGGTGTGTTTTCTGTCTCTGCGGCTTCAAATTAAACTCTGATTACAGACAGAACTTCAGTCCTCAGACTCTTCAGGATGTTGGTTTTCAGCCTGCAGGATTTTTACTGTTGGAAAATCCAGCAGTCGAGATGTTTGTTGTCTGAAAATGTATCACTCTGTGGTTTATTTTTCTTAAATCTGCACCAATGTGTTTCTAATCGCTTCACGTTTGATTGTTTGTACATCTACACACACTGTTAATGATTATTTAGGTTAAATCTGAGACTGAATGAGGAGTTTATTCTAGCAAATGATCCCTGATCCAGAGTGGTATAGATTTAATAAAAGCTTTATGATGCTCTAATTCAGTCTCCTCATTAGCTTCCTTCCTGAATAAACTGCAGAATCTCGCTGCTCTCACACATTTTAAGTGTGATGATCAGATTTAGCTGCTGAAATGATAAAACAGACGAATGTTTTTCTGCAGGACTGAAGGTGTTGAGCAGAAAGGAGATGATTTACAGCCTCATTAGTTCATCTGATGGAGCTCAGTTCTGTCTGTGATAATAAAAGACAAACACTACCAGTCTTTAGTCTGGACACAGCTTCTCATTTCATTGTTTTTCTTTATTTTCATGACTATTTTCATTGTAGATTCTCTCTGAAGGCATCAAACCTTTGAATGAACACATCTGGAATTATGTCAGACACAAAGAAGGGTGAAGTAAGTCAAAACATGGTTTATATTTTAGATTCTTCAAATGATTCAATTTGAACTAAAAAGGACCAATAATGACTGAAAATATGTCCAAAACAACCTGTTTAAAACTACTCAAAATGTCCCAAAACATGTTAAAAATGGTGCCAGGTGACTCAAGTGACTCAAAATATGTCCAAAATTAGATCAATCTTATCTTATCTGAGACCCAAAAGAAGTCCCAGATAACCCTGAACAAGTCCCAACAAAAATTGCCAGTGACTCAAAATCTGTCTAAAATAACTTGCAAAACCAGTTGAAATTTGTCCAAAACTACTTTAATTGTAGCAAATGACTTGAAGTTTTTCGATAATGAATTGAAACATGCTCAGTGACTGAAAATGTGTCCTAAATTACCAAAAAATCATCCAAACTGACTCAAACTTTATCCATTATGAGTAAATATTTGTCCACAGTGACTTGAAACCTGTTCAAAACTATTCCAAACTTCTCAAAACATGGTCCATGGTCCAAAATTAGTTAAATCTGGTCCCAGACGACCCGAAAGAAGTCCCAGATAACCCTGAACAAGTCCCAAGAAACTCAAAGTTTGTTCAAAATGATTCAGTTTGAACGAGAAATTGCCAATAAAGACTCAGAATCCATCTGTTCTGTTAGATTCTGTGCTTTGATTCCTGCTTTGAACACTCTTGTTATTCTCTGGATGAGCTTCATGAAGTAGAACCTGAAATGCTTTATGTCACAGGTGTTCCTTGCCAAGGTTCATTAGTGGAATTTCTTCTTCTTAATGGAGTTGGGACCATCAGAAGTCAGGTTGGTCCACAGCTGACAGCCCTATTTGACAACTGTTAGAATCCATATTATGGCAAGAACCAATCAGCAAAGCGAAATGACAGTCCATCATTACTTTAAGAACTGAAGGTCAGTCAGTTCGGAAAATTGCAAAAACTCTGAATGTATCCCCAAGGAACCATCTAGGAACTACTCAGGAACTAACCAGGAACCATCTAGAAACTATCCAGGAACGTACCAGGACTTTGAATGTATCTCCAAGTTCAGTCTCTAAAACCGTCCAGCCTACGACCAAACTGTCTCCCATGAGGACCTCCCCAGGAAAGGAAGACCAATAGTCTCCTCTGCTGCTGAGGATAAGTTCATCCAAGTCTCCAGCCTCAGAAATGGCAAGTTAACAGCAGCTCAGATTAGAGCCCAGATAAATGCCACCCAGAGTTCCAGCAGCAGACACATCTCTACATCAACTGTTCAGAGGAGACTGAACCAATCAGGCCTTTATGGTCCAATAGCTGCTAAGAAACCACGACTAAGGAAAAGCAACAAGCAGAAGAGATTAGTTTGGACCCAGAAACACCAGGAATGGACATTAGACCAGTGGAGATCTGGGCTTTGGTCTGATGAGTCCAAATGTGAGATCTTTGGTTCCACTCGCTGTGTCTTTGTGAGACCAGAAGAGGTGATGGATGGTCTCTACATGCATGGTTCCCACCATGAAGCATGGAGGAGGAGGTGTGATGGTCACTGTTGGGGATTTATTCCATATTGAAGGCACACTGAACCAGCATGGCTACCACAGCATCCTGCAGCGACATGACATCCCATCCGGTTTGGTTTAGTTGGACCATCATTTATTCTCCAACAGGACAAAGACCCCAAACACACCTCCAGGCTGTGGAAGGACTATCTGACCACGAAGGAGATGATGGAGATGACATGGCCTCCACAGTCACCTGACCTAAACCCAATCCAGATGGTTTGGGATGAGATAGACCGCAGAGTGAAGGCAAAAGGACCAACAAGTGCTCAGCAACTCTGGAACTCCTTCAAGACTGTTGGAGAACCATTTCAGGTTCTACCTCATGAAGCTCAACCAGAGAATAACAAGAGTGTGAGAAGCAGGAATCAAAGCAAACAATCTAACATATAAAACATATTTTGACTTACTTCACACTTTTTTGTTTCCTACATAATTCCAGATGCGTTCATTCATAGTTGAATGTTTTGATGATTTCAGTGAGAATCTACAATGGAAATAGTCATGAAAATAAAGAAGAACCATTAAATGAGAAATTGTGTCCAAACTAAAGACTGGTAGTGTATGGCTCATTCCATAGCTGGAGGACATTTTATGTCCCACCCATAATCATCTAGAAAATACTAAAACATTCAATTGTTGTCTAAATGTACTTGTCCTGAGACCAAATCTAAAAAAAATTACAAGATTGCAGTGACAACGTGATATAAAAACAGTTTATTATTGGAAAGTCCAGTTACTGTATTAAACAATAGACCTCATTTTCTACTGTAAAGGCTGGAATTAATTTAAAAATGATTAGCTGGTTAAATGAATTCCAACACTAAAGCTACTGGCAGCTGTACAGTCATATTTTCCCGTGATTTTACATTAAAACAACATTATGGATGTCCCATTTCCGTTCTCTTACAGTTCCACAACCTGTTTCCATTCCAGCTTCATTCTTATTCACCGAGCATCTCCTCACTTCCTCCAACATCTGATCCAAACCTCTGCTTCCACAGGGATTAATATCCTGATCCGAGGAGCTGTGTTCGGATTATGGACTCTATTGTTGTAACTTCTGTTCTTGTCTGGCTTGTTTATTTGACCTCGGGTTACTTCTGGATTCAGCAGCATTGATCTGATCCCTGAACAGTCTGAAGGAAACCTCAACTCTAAAGTGGGCACTAAAAGCAGGTACAGCAGCTTCATCCATCACGGCTCTGATTAATTCGGTTAAAGTTGAGTCTCCGACGCTCCTTCACAAGCCCTGCAGGACCAATTATGTCCTTCAGAGTAAACACACATTTATCTCGGTTAGCATCATGTCCTATGAAGACGAGCATGAAGGAACAGAAACCCTAGAGTAAAACCACACAGAGCAATAACTGAGAAGTATGACTCACCTGCAATAAATAATAATCCTGAGGACCTGCTAACACTTAATTAAAGTCTAATTTATTGATTTAAATAAAACTTACAGAATATGTCAGAAAAAGAATGGTTCTTTTAAAGGTTCTCTGGTTCTTCAAAGCGCCATAAACAGCTGAAGAACTTCTTTGTTTAGAGGATGGTTCTTCATGATGTTAGAGAGTGACAACATCAAGAACCATCCTCTAAACACAGCAGGAAAGTTGTGGCAAAAAAAAGATAAAACTTTACTTCAGAAAATTTACAGTAAAAGGATGGTTTGTGATCCGAGCCAAATAAATTCAAATGTGAAGATGCTAATCTAAAAAAAACTACAAAATCCAAAATACATGAAAACACAAAGGATCAGGGCAGGAAGGCAAACAAGAACAGAGCACATGGAGAATCAGGCAGGAAGTAGACAAGAAGTAGACAAGAGGTAGACAGGAAGTAGATGGGAAGTAGACAAGAAGTAGTCAGGAAGAAGGCAAAAAGTAGACAGGAAGTAGGCAAGAAGTAGACAGGAAGAAGGCAAGAAGTAGACAGGAAGTGGACAAGAAGTAGACAGGAATTAGACAAGAAGAAGGCAAGAAGTAGACAGGAAGTAGACAGGAAGTAGAGAGAAAGAAGGCAAAGTGTGTTCTGTTTGACCAACAAAACAAAATATTTAAAATATCCTCATGGAAGGAAACCAGAAATCCTTAGATTTGCCTTTATTTGCTTGTAAACTATGATTATTAAGTCCTGTTATCAGGATAGAACCAGATGGATCCTCAAACTATCTTGAAAATGACTCCTTAAAGAACCTATTTTTACTAAAGTTGTTTGGACCAGAACTCATGGTGCCCAAAGGAACCATCTTTTTATGGTTCTTTGGAGCACTTGTGGAAGTTCTCCCTAGAGAACCTCGTTTGTGGAACTAAAAATAGTTCTTGTCTGGCATCATTTTGGTCCAGTTGATACCTTCATTTTCTCGAGTGTATTTCTATTAAGCCTGTTTCCTGTATGGTGACAATAAAAGATACTAAAAGTGATGCAGTTTTGAAGTCAGCTGCAGGTCAGATTTAATGTCCCATCAAAGCCCATTTCTGTCCATCCTGATGTTCTGCTTCAGATGTGGGGAAATTACCTCCTATTTTTACACCTCTTTAGTTTCCAGGTGAACCATTATGTGACTCAGGCCTCGCTGGTTGTCGTCACTCAGAGACACTTCAGCACAAACACAATTTAAACCGAAACAACTCATTTTGTTTTCCCCTTGCTCTCCACTGCAGGCTGACAAAGATCTATGTGTGATATTCTGTGACTTTTGTTGTCGTCTTCTGTCTTGTTGTTGTTGTTCTCTGTCTCATTTTAGTCGTTTTCTGCTTTCTTTTTGTCATTTTGTGTCACGTTTTGTCGTCTTGTGCCTTGTTTTAGTGGTTTTGTGTCTTTTTTGTCATTTTGTGTCTTGTTTTTGTCATTTCCTGTCTTGTTTCTGTCATTTTGTGCCTCGATTTTGTCGTTTTGTGTCTCGTTTTTGTTGTCTTGTTTTTGTTGTTTTGTGTCTCGTTTTTGTCGTTTTCTGCTTTCTTTTTGTCATTTTATGTCACGTTTTGTGCCTTTTTTGTCATTTTGTGTCTCATTATTTTCATTTCCTGCCTTGTTTCTGTCATTTTGTGCCTTGATTTTGTCGTTTTGTGTCTCGTTTTTGTTGTTTCGTCTTGTTTTTGTCGTTTTCTGTCTTGGTTTTTGTCATTTTGTGTCTTGTTTTTGCCATTTTCTGCTTCGTTTCTGTTGTTTTGTGTCTTTATTTGTCATTTTATGTCCTGTTTTTTTCATTTAGTGTCTTGTTTTTGTTGTTTTCTCACCTATGTTTGTCATTTTGTGTCTCGTTTTTGTCACTTTCTGTCTTACTTCTGGCATTTGTGTTTTCAGTGTATTGTTGTTCCTTTTTTCAGCTCTTTTCAGTCAGTTTTATGTCTATAAATCATATTAAAATCCCCATACAGCAGCAGTATTGTCTCTCCCTGTGCTGTCCTCGTAAAGAATAGACATGGTCGGTCTATAGAGCCTAGAAGGGATAAATAGTGGGACTCTAAAGCCTCTAATGGACCTAGAATTTATCATATGCAGACAGTGTCCTGACTCAGCAGTAAAATGACTACAGAGGCAGCAGACTGAGCAAAGTGATTTAATTCATGACCAGCTGGATTAAAGCCTCTGAATTAGTCACCGATGCATCGAAGGTCTTTACCATTTATTTACAGATGCCATATGGAACCAGAAGTCCAGGCTCTGTTCTGCAGCCTGCTTCAAATCTGCACCTTTCAGGATATTTACACCTCAGAACCACCAAGTATTTACTCAGCAGGTCAAACACTCCAGTTTAAAGTGCCTGAATGCTTCCTGACTGTAGCCGCAGAAATGATCTCACTTCCTTCTAACAAAGTCAAGGTTGAAGGCAGCCAGATGCAGTTAGAGATTAATTCCATCCTCATTAGTGTTTTAGGCGTTCAGGAGATTCAAGCTGCCTCTCGCTTTATGAATTAGCATCGTGTAAAGTGGTACTGGAGTTCAGTAACCTTTTCATTATATGGAGGTTTGATATTTTCTGAAGACAAAGAACCCTGAAGATATAAAACATGTTCACCTTCACCTGGAAGGTTTCCCTTTTACTGAGTTTTGTGGACAAGAAATTATTAAACAAAGACTTTTTCATGTCAAAATGAAAACAGATTATTATACTGAGAGATGAAGCAAGAAAGAGACTAGTGAGGGAGGCCACCAAGACTCCTATGACTCCTCTGAAGGAGAGACAGAGACAGTAGTTGTGTAAATGTTCTTGTCCTGAGACCAAATCTATAAAAACTAGGAGAAAAGAATGTTTTTAATATTGGAATAAAAATGGAATAAAAATGCTACCATTGATGTGTAAGCTGAGCCAATCAATACCTATTATTGATCAATATGGAGCAGAAACCTGGAAAACAGAAGGCTGATTTTGTCATTTTGGTTCTTGCTTTGGTTGTTTTACGTCTTGTTTTTGTCATTGTGTCTCTTTTTTGTCATTTTCTGTTTCGTTTCTGCCATTTTGTGTCTCATTTTTGTCGTTTTCTGTCTTGTTTTTGTCCTTTTGTCTTGTTTTTGTCATTTTCTGTTTCGTTTCTGCCATTTTGTGTCTCGTTTTTTGAGAGAGAGAGAACGTGGATTTTTCAGACATTTTGAAGCCCAGATGTCCTCCTGTTCTGGAATGGCATTATTTATTTTTTGTTTTTCCAAAACAAACCAGTGAAAATAAGGACAATAAAACATGGTAGTTTTTCACATTCCTTGGTTCAGTTTAAGCAGAGTTCACATTAGACTAATCAGGTGTACACATATTTCATCAGGAAACGTGCTTCAGCAGCCAATAAAGACATGTTGATATCCTTTAATAGAAGTACAAGACGTCACCACATGAGACAAAGACGTGAAACAACCAAAGGACACGTCACTGTTTCCATCTCAGCAGTAAGAACATCCAGAACAGACAAACTGAAGGTAGAAACACCGGAAGGTCACAGCGATTACAGGAACAGGAAGCAGCAGAAAGTTTAGCCCTCGTCTGAGAATCGGGTCTCAGAGTTTGTGAGAATCTGGAGAAACTTTGTTCCGAGTTGCAGAAGGCAGAACGTGAACAAAAGACGAGAAGATGAACATCAGGAATTCATCATGTGGTTGGACAAACCTGTTCGACTGGACTCCATCTGGTTCTCTTTACATTCTTTATCCTTCTTATCTGTTAAGTTTAACCTGCTGCTGGTTTTAGACGTTCATTCCATCCTTTTAGTCATCTGTTTTTATTTATCTGAAGGTTTTTCTTATATTTTAGTTTTTAGAACCTTATATCGTTTGACTATGTGAACAGATACTTAAAGGAAAACGACATTAAAGGAATCTTGAATCTTAAACCACCTCCAGGAATCTTTATATGTTCTAACTGTTGGTTGTACTCTTGGATTATTGAGTTGGAATAAATATTTTAAAGCTAATTTGAGTTGAAGATGCTGATGAAAGGATCATCATTTAGTTTATCAGTGAGCTGCTTCACATGTTGGACGGTCTGCAGATTCTTCATGCCACAAAACCAAGCGGCTGGAAAGATCTTATCCAGATGTTTCTGAAATGGACGCCTGTCGCAAAACTGCAAAAACACATCTGGAAGCTTACAAGGAGAATCGCAAAGAGATGCAGGAATATTCAAGAAAACAAACAGTTTTCATCAATGTTTTTGAGTTCAAACAACTTTTAATGAAGTCATGTTGAACCAACTATGAGTCAGCAGTTATCAGTAGTATTTTAAATTACTTCATATCTGGCAGCATAAACACCAGCTTTTAAGCATTTAAGAACCTCAATGTGGAGAATAATGGAGCTATCAAGCTAATTTAATTACTTTACTACAACTTGGATGTTGTTTTTACTCAATTAACACAGAAATGTGAGTTTAAATTCCAGACAAAGTTAAGTTAAATGCATTTTAATGGCAAGAGAACTCATAAAAACTGGGTTTGTCTTGAAGAAAAATAAATTAAGAAAGCTAATTTCATTAAGTTGCCTCAACTTGATTTCAGTTTTATGTCAACTAATGCAGAAATTTGAGTTTAAATTACACATAAAATTATTAGTTATTCAGTCAAAACTCATGAAAATGATGTTTGCAACTTAAAAATGTCAAATTTCTGAAAAATGAAGCAGTTACCATCAATGTTTTTGAGTTCGGAGAACTTCTAATAAAATTATGTTTGACCATTGAACTATATTGAGTTAGCAGAATCATCTTTTCCTCTACAGTTAGTTATTTTTAAAATTACCAACCTATTTAATAATCAGTAGAATAACCAAAGTTTTTAAGCTTTTATGTAATCTTGAACTCAAGCTGGAGACACATTAATTCATTTACAACTTCAATCTGTTGAACAGAAATTTGAGTTTAATTTTTATCTTTCAAACATGCATTTAATTATCTGCTGGCAGGAAGTTTTCTGATTGACTTTTTAGAGTGTAGAGGACAGAGTCTGAGTTACATAATATTACAGAGAAGAGATAAAATCAAGAAACAACAAAAGGCTGAAGTTCAGAATCTGACAAGAATGCACCAGTTATTGAACAGATATGTGGTCCGATCATTTCCTTTAACGTCTTTCTTGGAAAATCCTTGTTTAAGCTAAAGTGGAAAATGTCACAGAGACATTTTTATTTTTTTTATCAGATCTCTTCTGATTGTGTATCTGGAGACGTCCGGTCATGAAGGCATCAGTAAATCTCTTTCATTAGTGAAGCGATGGAGCCGGCTGCCGTTAATTCATTTAGTGATTTCACTCCTCTGGAAGCTGAAATGTTCTGGAACCACATTTAAACCAAAGTGGAGCATCCAGAACATCAGGAGGAACGTCTGATTCTGCAGCGAATCGTTCTTCTGCAGAAAGCAAATCAAACTCTGGCTCAGCTTTAAATAAAACCAGCAGTTTTCAGTGCAGCAGATGTTTTTCCTTCATATTTCTGCTGCAGATTCATATTTCATTAAAAAAAAACGTGAAGCTCTCCCTGTAAATATCGTGTCTTCTCTTCCTGCCTCCATTAAGGAGGTCGAAAACAATCATGTTTGGATGAATTATTATTTTCCATTTTCCTCTCTGCAGAAGGAGCCTGAAACATTCATAAAACACATTTACACTGTCAAAAAACACACAAAAAAGTGCATTTATGCTGTAATCTCACTGATCATCCTATTTGATGTCAGTTTAGTGTCGTGGATTCTGTCAATTTAAATCACATTTAGTTCCTTTAGACTGCTAATCAAATGTCTGAAAATGAGGTTTAGCATCTTATTAACGTCCATGTTCTTCCTTAACTTTATTCTGGATAAACTTTAATTAAGCTGCATGTCACCAAATGAAGCAATTAATTCAAGTTGGTCCAATAATACTCTTTTTCTTTCTCTTTTCTTTTTTTTACGGTTAAATAAAGGAAAGAACTTTATTACATTCATACAGAGCAAATAATAATTTTAGAAAAATTTAAAACTTTTAGTTATACTTTCCTACAACGAAGTTGCAGCAATGCAGATTTACTCTTCATTTTAGAGGAATTAAATGATCATTAAGGCATTAATCTGACTCCATAACTTCATCTGGAGAAATTTATTTCAGTCGCATGGTTCCAGATTAAACAATTAATTTAAGTTTGTCCCACAATTCCTACTTTTCTCACTTTGCAAAGAAGAGAAAAGAACAGGAAGTTTAATGTCAAAATCATGTTTTGCATTTTTGTTTGGGTAAAATATGTAAGTTGGAGAAACTGGAAACTTCAAGTTGGTTTTTTTTTGTTTGTTTTTTTTAACTTAAAATTAAGTTGCAAGTTGCAGTAATTAAATAATAGGTCTAGTTTAAACCAGTGGCATTAATCTGACTTTATAACTTTATCTGGATGAACTTATTTCAGTCACATGGTTCCAGACAACAATTAAACAATTAATTTCAGATAATTGAAGTTTCCAGGCTACTGAGTAAAGAAAAGGAGAGAACAGAAAGTTCTCACTGTAAACTGTAAACTGACTTTCTTAAAATTAAGTTGCAGCTCATTCTGGAGTAATTCAATAATCTAAGTTAAAGCAGAGGCAATAATTTTACTCATCAAAACCTTCATTCAGCTGCATGTTCTTTAAGTTGGTCCACTAATTCTCCTCTTTCAGCTTTAAGGTTCCTTTGGGTCGGTATTTTCTCACTGATATCTTGAGTTCACTTTAATTAAAGGCAGTTTTTCTTGTCATGAATCAAACCTCGGCGGTGAACGCTGAAGCGTAAATGAATGAATGTTCCTTATGCACAGTCCTGAAGGAACTGCTTCCTTTTTCTGCATCACTTCTAACAATAAGCTCTAAAATAATCCTGAATAATTCCTTCACGCTTTTAGTTTTCCTTCAGCAAACGAGGTGAATCCTGAGCAGATAAACTCCACGGCAGCCCTGGTTGCAGATGAACAGATAAACGCTTGTTTCTTTCACGTGGACGCTGCAGATTTTTGATAAGGTCGTTATCAGCGAGTGATTCTCACCGTCCCAACAGGCCGAGTGCGTTAGTCTGATCTGGTGGCTGATGTGATGAGAAGGCAGAGTTGTTGGTTCATGGTGATGAGTGATTGTCCCGTGAACCGAAGGTTACCATGGCAACGAACGCACAAATCCTTGAAACGCCTTTGAGCGATCTTGATGTAAACGTTTGCAGCAGTGAGACGATGTTTTACAGACAAAGCAGAGAGAAAAGAGCAGATTTACACATCAGTGGAGGTTGTGATCGTCCTTTCCCAGTCAGCTGGCTCTAAACACCTCCTCATCGACTCTGAGGCCACGAGGATGAAAGGTAGCTGGGAAAAATATGGATAACTGTCAAGGAAAATCTTCATCACATGAAATGAAATCAATACTTCGTTAAAAAGTCACTCAGCCTGCAGTTACAACGCCTAAATGCTGGCACCTGTACTCATTTAGCCACCGTACATCATTAGGACCTGATATCAGGCTGGAACATTATTTTAGTAAAATCACAGCAGATAAAAAAAGTCTTCAGCTCTCCTGGATGTTTTCTCTTTTTAGAACTTTTCAACCTTAAATCACAATGAGTTAGTTTGGCTGTTTTCACAAGAATTTACAAAAAAAGACTCTTTCATGTCAAAGTGGAAACAGATTTCGACAAAGTGATGTCAGATAATTAAAATCTTCTTAGCCTTAAAAACTGAGAAACAATGAGAGACTAGTGAGGGAGGCCACCAAGACTCCTATGACTCCTCTGAAGGAGAAAGAGACTAGTGAGGGAGGCCACCAAGACATCTATGAATGGTGGTGGCAGCATCATGATGTGAAGCACGGTGGTGGCAACATCATGGCGTGAAGCACGGTGGTGGCAGCATCATGGCATGAAGCACGGTGGTGGCAGCATCATGATGTGAAGCATGGTGGGGGCATCATCATGTGAAGCATGGTGGTGGCAGCATCATGATGTGAAGCATGGTGGGGGCATCATCATGATGATCCTCAGCAGCAGGTCCTGAAAGGCTTGTAAAGGTAGAGAGTAAATGAAATCCTGGAGGACAACCTGATGCTGTCTGAAGAGAACTGAAACTTGGAGAAGATCAGTTTTCCATCCAGACGATGAGTCGAAGCAAACAGACAAAGATCCACAGAGATGGTTTGAAGACAACAAGGTGGAAGTTCTGGAGGAGTCAGAGTCCAGACCTCCATCCAGCTGAGAACTAGAAAAGTTCTGTTGATCAGGATCTCTGAGGAACCTGACAGAGTTTAACAGTTTATAGAGAAGAAGGCGGTACAGATGTTCAGACTGATGGAGACCAACAGGACTGACTGGAAGATGTATTTAATTGACATGAAAGAATGTTTTTTGTAAATTCTTGTCAAAAAAGACCAATTATATCAACCAGGATTCAATGTTGAGAAGCAGTAAAAGGAGAAAACTTCCAGGTGAAGGTTGAAGACTTTTTATGTGCTCTGTATGTGACGTTCATGATTTGGACTTTTGAACCAAAGATCTCCATCTCTCTGCTTTCATAGTCAGTCAAAATTCACTCCAATTATCTTTTTTTCTGTCACAGAAAACGTTTGGCTGAACGTAGTCGTACTCGTCTTTGCACAGAGTGAACTTACATCTTAAACTCCTTCAGTCCAGTGGAAATGGTTCAACTCTGATCCATCTTCTCACATCTCCAGTCACAACGTCACAAAAACATTTCAAGAAGAAAAAAAACCCACACAATAATTTAGCAGAATTCATATTCAGGAGGGAAACTGGTGACTTTACATTCAGTGGTCCTGGAAAACCAATCACAGCGTCCCATCATTGACAGGAAGTGACACCCGGCAGGAGCATCAGCCAATAAATAATCAGACAACAACCGGATCCAGCTTGGAATGTTTCCTTGTCCTTTTTTGGAACAACGTCCGACATATTTACACCATAAGTTAAGCTTAAATTTACAGCTTGTGTGTTAAGTTACATTCACAGAAAGGTTGAGTTTAGCTTATGGCTTCAGACGATGATCATGAGATGTTCCTCCTCCAGTCAGGTCTGGAGTTTTAGTTCAAAATGGCGATGAGAGAATTCCCGTCCACATGCTGGTTCTGACTGGAATTCAACAAATGCTCATAGATTTCATTCCCGCTGCTACAGACGCTCCTCTATCTGCTGCTGAACAATGTCGTCATGTGGACAAAAGTCCAATCCAACCATTGTTTCTTCATTTCTGTCCTCAGACTCCAGGACAGCAGCTACCTTCTCAGTTACCCTGAGACTTGTAAAGGTTCTTGTTCTCCTGGTTCTGCTTGTTCACGGCGTCCAGAGCCGTCGGCGTCTCCTTCTGGTCCTCCAGGGAACAGTTGGAGACAGCATTGGCCATGATGCAGAACTTCCTCAGCAGGATCTCCCGGAGCAGCAGGTAGACCCACGGGTCCAGGATCTGGTTCAGGGACGCCAGGCGGATCGCTGTCAGGAAGAAGTTACAGTCCAGCTGGAAGTCCTGACTGGAGGCACCGGTGGAGGCGACCGACGTGGAGTTACACTGATGGGAGGACACCTGGGTGGAGATCATCCTTAGCATCAGCACCTGAGGAGAAGATGGTGGACAGAACTTAGAGAACCTTAGATAATCTTGTAGTGAAATGTTCCTTTAAGAAAGATTTACTGATCAAACATCTCATGATAATGATTTCAGTCAACCAAATCTGACTGAACGTCCCCCCACACCTCCTCAGAACATCTGGTTCTTCATCTCCAGTAACTCTATCAACGATCAGAGTTCTACCTTCATACTGGGAATATTTCCAGAGTTCCAGGTCCTTGAAGTCCATAGAGGAGAACGTCCTCTGGAGAAAGTTCTAGAGTAGTCTACCCTAGAACTTTCTCCAAGGGACGTTCTCCATTCCTGCCTCCAGTCTTTAAGTTTCATGTCACTTTGAACATTCCAGGTCCTTGAAGTCCATAGAGGTGTTTCCAGATTTATCACTTTTTAAGGGACTTTTCCCATCATTTCTGGGCCTCAGAACTTCATCAGTCCAGCAGATAGACACATGACATTTAGGAGGAGAAACACATCTGAGTTCTGGCGAAAAACTGCAACTAAAATGACTAAAAAAAGAAAGAAAACCTTTCTGGAGTGTTTTTCACGCCCTCCTTTACATCATTTCATCATATGGCACGTTTTTACAACATGTTTGAAAAATCGCATTTTTTTTCGACATAGTATAGTAAGGCGTTTTTTTTGCGCCAAAATTCATGATGATTTTTTTTTCAAAGAAAACCTTTCTGGAGTGTTTTTCACGGCCTCCTTTACATCATTTCATCATATGGCACGTTTTTACAACATGTTTGAAAAATCCAATTTTTTTTTCGACATAGTATAGTAAGGCGTTTTTTTTGCGCCAAAATTCATGATGATTTTTTTTTCAAAGAAAACCTTTCTGGAGTGTTTTTCACGGCCTCCTTTACATCATTTCATCATATGGCACGTTTTTACAACATGTTTGAAAAATCGCATTTTTTTCGACATAGTATAGTAAGGCGTTTTTTTTGCGCCAAAATTCATGATGATTTTTTTTTCAAAGAAAACCTTTCTGGAGTGTTTTTCACGGCCTCCTTTACATCATTTCATCATATGGCACGTTTTTACAACATGTTTAAAAAATCCAATTTTTTTTTCGACATAGTATAGTAAGGCGTTTTTTTTGCGCCAAAATTCATGATGATTTTTTTTTCAAAGAAAACCTTTCTGGAGTGTTTTTCACGGCCTCCTTTACATCATTTCATCATATGGCACGTTTTTACAACATGTTTGAAAAATCCAATTTTTTTTCGACATAGTATAGTAAGGCGTTTTTTTTGCGCCAAAATTCATGATGATTTTTTTTCAAAGAAAACCTTTCTGGAGTGTTTTTCACGGCCTCCTTTACATCATTTCATCATATGGCACGTTTTTACAACATGTTTGAAAAATCGCATTTTTTTTCGACATAGTATAGTAAGGCGTTTTTTTTGCGCCAAAATTCATGATGATTTTTTTTTCAAAGAAAACCTTTCTGGAGTGTTTTTCACGGCCTCCTTTACATCATTTCATCATATGGCACGTTTTTACAACATGTTTGAAAAATCGCATTTTTTTTCGACATAGTATAGTAAGGCGTTTTTTTTGCGCCCAAATTCATGATGATTTTTTTTTCAAAGAAAACCTTTCTGGAGTGTTTTTCACGGCCTCCTTTACATCATTTCATCATATGGCACGTTTTTACAACATGTTTAAAAAATCCAATTTTTTTTCGACATAGTATAGTAAGGCGTTTTTTTTGCGCCAAAATTCATGATGATTTTTTTTTCAAAGAAAACCTTTCTGGAGTGTTTTTCACGGCCTCCTTTACATCATTTCATCATATGGCACGTTTTTACAACATGTTTGAAAAATCGCATTTTTTTTCGACATAGTATAGTAAGGCGTTTTTTTTGCGCCAAAATTCATGATGATTTTTTTTTCAAAGAAAACCTTTCTGGAGTGTTTTTCACGGCCTCCTTTACATCATTTCATCATATGGCACGTTTTTACAACATGTTTGAAAAATCGCATTTTTTTTCGACATAGTATAGTAAGGCGTTTTTTTGCGCCAAAATTCATGATGATTTTTTTTCAAAGAAAACCTTTCTGGAGTGTTTTTCACGGCCTCTTTTACATCATTTCATCATATGGCACGTTTTTACAACATGTTTGAAAAATCGCGATTTTTTTTCGACATAGTATAGTATGGCGTAGGGTTGTCAAGGTTAACCGGTTTTCCTGCGTCCGCAGGAGAGGGGAAGGCGGCGGGCCGCGGCGGGTGGGGAATGGGAGCACAGGAGGGAACCGGAGCTCCCGACCCGCCGGTTGTTTTGGCTCCGGAAGCCCGTGCCCTCCTCCGAAGATGCTGTCGGCCCGGTCCCCTCAGCCGGGAGTGTGGTCCGGGAAGCCCCGCTGCCCGCTGACAGTGGTAGTGGAGGAGACAGTAACCTCCAGGACAGGGAGGCTGACTGTCTGCCTGGACCTCCTGTCAGACTCTAGAGTTTTCCCTGGGAAATGATCCGGGTGTTTTGATTAATTGTTGTAAAATTAGTGGTGAATTGTTTATATAAACGTTTTAGTAAAAATAAATAAGACTCCCATTTATCCTTTTTTCTGTAGTTATATTGTCTAAAATTGTGGAGGATATTTAAAGCTTAAAATGAAGTGTTTTTAGAATCTTTAAATGTATTCTTTTTATGTCTTTTTGTTTTGTTGGATTTACAAAGTAAACACTACGTTATCAACCATACATTAAATTGCAACATTCCATAATACATAAAAGTCTCAAAGAGGCACTTCACTAGAACCAATAAATACATATTGAACATAAATAAGTAGTAATTATACATCATTTACAAGATTCCCAGACTGAATAGTTGCTGTAATGTGCCTGCCAGTTTTTGTAAGCATATTTTTGTCTAAATTAAGGCAGTATTTGCTCATTTTTTTCCTACATCATGTAAGCAGCAGCACTCATATATAAATAGAGCATTTAAATCCAGTCCATGTGATCAGTATCGGTAATCGGCATTCAAGGATGATCGGTATCGGTGATCAGCAGCAAAAAACCTGATCGGCACATCCCTAATTATTATTAATATTATAGAAAAAACAGCACAGTTTTTAATGCCAATCTTATAATTTTATTTTGTTTTAATGATGGCAGCTAAAGAAGCCTTTAAGTTCCTCAAGTTAATGACTGTTTTGTTATGCAATTTGCACTTTTATTTACTACAAAGACGTGTTGGAACAATTTATTTTATTTTATAAGAACAGTAAATGTTTAAAAGTTGAAGGATTTTTAAAGAGTTTATTTAAATGCAAACACTGGGTTTTTTTCTTTCATAATCTCGATAATCGTGAATAATCGTAAAATCGCAATGTTTCCTTCCACAATAATCGTGGCTCAAAAAATTGAAATCGTGACAGCCCTAGTATGGCGTTGTTTTGCGCCAAACTTCATGATGATTTTTTTTCCAAGAAAACCTTTCTGGAGTGTTTTTCACGGCCTCCTTTACATCATTTCATCATATGGCACGTTTTTACAACATGTTTGAAAAATCCAATTTTTTTTTCGACATAGTATAGTAAGGCGTTTTTTTTGCGCCAAAATTCATGATGATTTTTTTTTCAAAGAAAACCTTTCTGGAGTGTTTTTCACGGCCTCCTTTACATCATTTCATCATATGGCACGTTTTTACAACATGTTTGAAAAATCGCATTTTTTTTCGACATAGTATAGTAAGGCGTTTTTTTTGCACCAAAATTCATGATGATTTTTTTTTCAAAGAAAACCTTTCTGGAGTGTTTTTCACTGCCTCCTTTACATCATTTCATCATATGGCACGTTTTTACAACATGTTTGAAAAATCCAATTTTTTTTTCGACATAGTATAGTAAGGCGTTTTTTTGCGCCAAAATTTATGATGATTTTTTTATCAAAGAAAACCTTTCTGGAGTGTTTTTCACGGCCTCCTTTACATCATTTCATCATATGGCACGTTTTTACAACATGTTTAAAAAATCGCATTTTTTTTCGACATAGTATAGTAAGGCGTTTTTTTTGCGCCAAAATTCATGATGATTTTTTTTTCAAAGAAAACCTTTCTGGAGTGTTTTTCACGGCCTCCTTTACATCATTTCATCAGATGGCACGTTTTTACAACATGTTTGAAAAGTCACGATTTTTTTCGACATAGTATAGTAAGGCGTTTTTTTTGCGCCAAAATTCATGATTTTTTTTTTCAAAGAAAACCTTTCTGGAGTGTTTTTCACGGCCTCCTTTACATCATTTCATCATATGGCACGTTTTTACAACATGTTTGAAAAATCGCATTTTTTTTCGACATAGTATAGTAAGGCGTTTTTTTTGCGGCAAAATTCATGATGATTTTTTTTTCAAAGAAAACCTTTCTGGAGTGTTTTTCACGGCCTCCTTTACATCATTTCATCATATGGCACGTTTTTACAACATGTTTAAAAAATCCAATTTTTTTTTCGACATAGTATAGTAAGGCATTTTTTTTGCGCCAAAATTCATGATGATTTTTTTTTCAAAGAAAACCTTTCTGGAGTGTTTTTCACGGCCTCCTTTACATCATTTCATCATATGGCACGTTTTTACAACATGTTTAAAAAATCCAATTTTTTTTTCGACATAGTATAGTAAGGCGTTTTTTTTGCGCCAAAATTCATGATGATTTTTTTTTCAAAGAAAACCTTTCTGGAGTGTTTTTCACGGCCTCCTTTACATCATTTCATCATATGGCACGTTTTTACAACATGTTTGAAAAATCGCATTTTTTTTCGACATAGTATAGTAAGGCGTTTTTTTTGCGCCAAAATTCATGATGATTTTTTTTTCAAAGAAAACCTTTCTGGAGTGTTTTTCACGGCCTCCTTTACATCATTTCATCATATGGCACGTTTTTACAACATGTTTGAAAAATCCAATTTTTTTTTCGACATAGTATAGTAAGGCGTTTTTTTGCGCCAAAATTCATGATGATTTTTTTTTCAAAGAAAACCTTTCTGGAGTGTTTTTCACGGCCTCCTTTACATTATTTTATCATATGGCACGTTTCTACAACACTTTAAAAAAAATCACATTTTTTTTCAACATAGTATAGTATGGCGTAGGGTTGTCAAGGTTAACCGGTTTTCCTGCGTCCGCAGGAGAGGGGAAGGCGGCGGGCCGCGGCGGGTGGGGAATGGGAGCGCAGGAGGGAACCGGAGCTCCCGACCCGCCGGTTGTTTTGGCTCCGGAAGCCCGTGCCCTCCTCCGAAGATGCTGTCGGCCCAGTCCCCTCGGCAGGGAGTGTGGTCCGGGAAGCCCCGCTGCCCGCTGACAGTGGTAGTGGAGGAGACAGTAACCTCCAGGACAGGGAGGCTGTCTGTCTGCCTGGACCTCCTGTCAGACTCTAGAGTTTTCCCTGGGAAATGATCCGGGTGTTTTGATTAATTGTTGTAAAATTAGTGGTGAATTGTTTATATAAACGTTTTAGTAAAAATAAATAAGACTCCCATTTATCCTTTTTTCTGTAGTTATATTGTCTAAAATTGTGGAGGATATTTAAAGCTTAAAATGAAGTGTTTTTAGAATCTTTAAATGTATTCTTTTTATGTCTTTTTGTTTTGTTGGATTTACAAAGTAAACACTACGTTATCAACCATACATTAAATTGCAACATTCCATAATACATAAAAGTCTCAAAGAGGCACTTCACTAGAACCAATAAATACATATTGAACATAAATAAGTAGTAATTATACATCATTTACAAGATTCCCAGACTGAATAGTTGCTGTAATGTGCCTGCCAGTTTTTGTAAGCATATTTTTGTCTAAATTAAGGCAGTATTTGCTCATTTTTTTCCTACATCATGTAAGCAGCAGCACTCATATATAAAAAGAGCATTTAAATCCAGTCCATGTGATCAGTATCGGTAATCGGCATTCAAGGATGATCGGTATCGGTGATCAGCAGCAAAAAACCTGATCGGCAGATCCCTAATTATTATTAATATTATAGAAAAAACAGCACAGTTTTTAATGCCAATCTTATAATTTTATTTTGTTTTAATGATGGCAGCTAAAGAAGCCTTTAAGTTCCTCAAGTTAATGACTGTTTTGTAATGCAATTTGCACTTTTATTTACTACAAAGACGTGTTGGAACAATTTATTTTATTTTATAAGAACAGTAAATGTTTAAAAGTTTAAGTATTATTAAAGAGTTTATTTAAATACAAACACTGGGTTTTTTTCTTTCATAATGTCGATAATCGTGAATAATCGTAAAATCGCAATATTTCCTTCCACAATAATCGTGGCTCAAAAAATTGAAATCGTGACAACCCTAGTATGGCGTTGTTTTGCGCCAAACTTCATGATGATTTTTTTTTCCAAGAAAACCTTTCTGGAGTGTTTTTCACGGCCTCCTTTACATTATTTCATCATATGGCACGTTTTTACAACATGTTTGAAAAATCCAATTTTTTTTTCGACATAGTATAGTAAGGCGTTTTTTTTGCGCCAAAATTCATGATGATTTTTTTTTCAAAGAAAACCTTTCTGGAGTGTTTTTCACGGCCTCCTTTACATCATTTCATCATATGGCACGTTTTTACAACATGTTTGAAAAATCGCATTTTTTTTCGACATAGTATAGTAAGGCGTTTTTTTTGCGCCAAAATTCATGATGATTTTTTTTTCAAAGAAAACCTTTCTGGAGTGTTTTTCACTGCCTCCTTTACATCATTTCATCATATGGCACGTTTTTACAACATGTTTGAAAAATCGCATTTTTTTTCGACATAGTATAGTAAGGCGTTTTTTTTGCGCCAAAATTCATGATGATTTTTTTTTCAAAGAAAACCTTTCTGGAGTGTTTTTCACGGCCTCCTTTACATCATTTCATCATATGGCACGTTTTTACAACATGTTTAAAAAATCCAATTTTTTTTTCGACATAGTATAGTAAGGCGTTTTTTTTGCGCCAAAATTCATGATGATTTTTTTTTCAAAGAAAACCTTTCTGGAGTGTTTTTCACGGCCTCCTTTACATCATTTCATCATATGGCACGTTTTTACAACATGTTTAAAAAATCCAATTTTTTTTTCGACATAGTATAGTAAGGCGTTTTTTTTGCGCCAAAATTCATGATGATTTTTTTTTCAAAGAAAACCTTTCTGGAGTGTTTTTCACGGCCTCCTTTACATCATTTCATCATATGGCACGTTTTTACAACATGTTTGAAAAATCGCATTTTTTTTCGACATAGTATAGTAAGGCGTTTTTTTTGCGCCAAAATTCATGATGATTTTTTTTTCAAAGAAAACCTTTCTGGAGTGTTTTTCACGGCCTCCTTTACATCATTTCATCATATGGCACGTTTTTACAACATGTTTAAAAAATCCAATTTTTTTTTCGACATAGTATAGTAAGGCGTTTTTTTTGCGCCAAAATTCATGATGATTTTTTTTTCAAAGAAAACCTTGCTGGAGTGTTTTTCACGGCCTCCTTTACATTATTTTATCATATGGCACGTTTCTACAACACTTTAAAAAAAATCACATTTTTTTTCAACATAGTATAGTATGGCGTAGGGTTGTCAAGGTTAACCGGTTTTCCTGCGTCCGCAGGAGAGGGGAAGGCGGCGGGCCGCGGCGGGTGGGGAATGGGAGCGCAGGAGGGAACCGGAGCTCCCGACCCGCCGGTTGTTTTGGCTCCGGAAGCCCGTGCCCTCCTCCGAAGATGCTGTCGGCCCAGTCCCTTCGGCAGGGAGTGTGGTCCGGGAAGCCCCGCTGCCCGCTGACAGTGGTAGTGGAGGAGACAGTAACCTCCAGGACAGGGAGGCTGTCTGTCTGCCTGGACCTCCTGTCAGACTCTAGAGTTTTCCCTGGGAAATGATCCGGGTGTTTTGATTAATTGTTGTAAAATTAGTGGTGAATTGTTTATATAAACGTTTTAGTAAAAATAAATAAGACTCCCATTTATCCTTTTTTCTGTAGTTATATTGTCTAAAATTGTGGAGGATATTTAAAGCTTAAAATGAAGTGTTTTTAGAATCATTAAATGTATTCTTTTTATGTCTTTTTGTTTTGTTGGATTTACAAAGTAAACACTACGTTATCAACCATACATTAAATTGCAACATTCCATAATACATAAAAGTCTCAAAGAGGCACTTCACTAGAACCAATAAATACATATTGAACATAAATAAGTAGTAATTATACATCATTTACAAGATTCCCAGACTGAATAGTTGCTGTAATGTGCCTGCCAGTTTTTGTAAGCATATTTTTGTCTAAATTAAGGCAGTATTTGCTCATTTTTTTCCTACATCATGTAAGCAGCAGCACTCATATATAAAAAGAGCATTTAAATCCAGTCCATGTGATCAGTATCGGTAATCGGCATTCAAGGATGATCGGTATCGGTGATCAGCAGCAAAAAACCTGATCGGCAGATCCCTAATTATTATTAATATTATAGAAAAAACAGCACAGTTTTTAATGCCAATCTTATAATTTTATTCTGTTTTAATGATGGCAGCTAAAGAAGCCTTTAAGTTCCTCAAGTTAATGACTGTTTTGTAATGCAATTTGCACTTTTATTTACTACAAAGACGTGTTGGAACAATTTATTTTATTTTATAAGAACAGTAAATGTTTAAAAGTTTAAGTATTATTAAAGAGTTTATTTAAATACAAACACTGGGTTTTTTCTTTCATAATGTCGATAATCGTGAATAATCGTAAAATCGCAATATTTCCTTCCACAATAATCGTGGCTAAAAAAATTGAAATCGTGACAACCCTAGTATGGCGTAGTTTTGCGCCAAACTTCATGATGATTTTTTTTTCCAAGAAAACCTTTCTGGAGTGTTTTTCACGGCCTCCTTTACATTATTTCATCATATGGCACGTTTTTACAACATGTTTGAAAAATCCAATTTTTTTTTCGACATAGTATAGTAAGGCGTTTTTTTTGCGCCAAAATTCATGATGATTTTTTTTTCAAAGAAAACCTTTCTGGAGTGTTTTTCACGGCCTCCTTTACATCATTTCATCATATGGCACGTTTTTACAACATGTTTGAAAAATCGCATTTTTTTTCGACATAGTATAGTAAGGCGTTTTTTTTGCGCCAAAATTCATGATGATTTTTTTTTCAAAGAAAACCTTTCTGGAGTGTTTTTCACTGCCTCCTTTACATCATTTCATCATATGGCACGTTTTTACAACATGTTTGAAAAATCGCATTTTTTTTCGACATAGTATAGTAAGGCGTTTTTTTTGCGCCAAAATTCATGATGATTTTTTTTTCAAAGAAAACCTTTCTGGAGTGTTTTTCACGGCCTCCTTTACATCATTTCATCATATGGCACGTTTTTACAACATGTTTGAAAAATCGCATTTTTTTTCGACATAGTATAGTAAGGCGTTTTTTTTGCGCCAAAATTCATGATGATTTTTTTTTCAAAGAAAACCTTTCTGGAGTGTTTTTCACGGCCTCCTTTACATCATTTCATCATATGGCACGTTTTTACAACATGTTTGAAAAGTCGCATTTTTTTTCGACATAGTATAGTAAGGCGTTTTTTTTTGCGCCAAAATTCATGATGATTTTTTTTTCAAAGAAAACCTTTCTGGAGTGTTTTTCACGGCCTCCTTTACATCATTTCATCATATGGCACGTTTTTACAACATGTTTGAAAAATCGCATTTTTTTTCGACATAGTATAGTAAGGCGTTTTTTTTGCGCCAAAATTCATGATGATTTTTTTTTCAAAGAAAACCTTTCTGGAGTGTTTTTCACGGCCTCCTTTACATCATTTCATCATATGGCACGTTTTTACAACATGTTTAAAAAATCCAATTTTTTTTTCGACATAGTATAGTAAGGCGTTTTTTTTGCGCCAAAATTCATGATGATTTTTTTTTCAAAGAAAACCTTTCTGGAGTGTTTTTCACGGCCTCCTTTACATCATTTCATCATATGGCACGTTTTTACAACATGTTTAAAAAATCCAATTTTTTTTTCGACATAGTATAGTAAGGCGTTTTTTTTGCGCCAAAATTCATGATGATTTTTTTTTCAAAGAAAACCTTTCTGGAGTGTTTTTCACGGCCTCCTTTACATCATTTCATCATATGGCACGTTTTTACAACATGTTTGAAAAATCCAATTTTTTTTTCGACATAGTATAGTAAGGCGTTTTTTTTGCGCCAAAATTCATGATGATTTTTTTTTCAAAGAAAACCTTTCTGGAGTGTTTTTCACGGCCTCCTTTACATCATTTCATCATATGGCACGTTTTTACAACATGTTTGAAAAATCGCATTTTTTTTCGACATAGTATAGTAAGGCGTTTTTTTTGCGCCAAAATTCATGATGATTTTTTTTTCAAAGAAAACCTTTCTGGAGTGTTTTTCACGGCCTCCTTTACATCATTTCATCATATGGCACGTTTTTACAACATGTTTGAAAAATCCAATTTTTTTTCGACATAGTATAGTAAGGCGTTTTTTTTGCGCCAAAATTCATGATGATTTTTTTTTCAAAGAAAACCTTTCTGGAGTGTTTTTCACGGCCTCCTTTACATCATTTCATCATATGGCACGTTTTTACAACATGTTTGAAAAATCGCATTTTTTTTCGACATAGTATAGTAAGGCGTTTTTTTTGCGCCAAAATTCATGATGATTTTTTTTTCAAAGAAAACCTTTCTGGAGTGTTTTTCACGGCCTCCTTTACATCATTTCATCATATGGCACGTTTTTACAACATGTTTGAAAAATCGCATTTTTTTTCGACATAGTATAGTAAGGCGTTTTTTTTGCGCCAAAATTCATGATGATTTTTTTTTCAAAGAAAACCTTTCTGGAGTGTTTTTCACGGCCTCCTTTACATCATTTCATCATATGGCACGTTTTTACAACATGTTTGAAAAGTCGCGATTTTTTTCGACATAGTATAGTAAGGCGTTTTTTTTGCGCCAAAATTCATGATGATTTTTTTTTCAAAGAAAACCTTTCTGGAGTGTTTTTCACGGCCTCCTTTACATCATTTCATCATATGGCACGTTTTTACAACATGTTTGAAAAATCGCATTTTTTTTTCGACATAGTATAGTAAGGCGTTTTTTTTGCGCCAAAATTCATGATGATTTTTTTTTCAAAGAAAACCTTTCTGGAGTGTTTTTCACGGCCTCCTTTACATCATTTCATCATATGGCACGTTTTTACAACATGTTTAAAAAATCCAATTTTTTTTTCGACATAGTATAGTAAGGCGTTTTTTTTGCGCCAAAATTCATGATGATTTTTTTTTCAAAGAAAACCTTTCTGGAGTGTTTTTCACGGCCTCCTTTACATCATTTCATCATATGGCACGTTTTTACAACATGTTTGAAAAATCGCATTTTTTTTCGACATAGTATAGTAAGGCGTTTTTTTTTGCGCCAAAATTCATGATGATTTTTTTTCAAAGAAAACCTTTCTGGAGTGTTTTTCACGGCCTCCTTTACATCATTTCATCATATGGCACGTTTTTAAAACATGTTTGAAAAATCCAATTTTTTTTTCGACATAGTATAGTAAGGCGTTTTTTTGCGCCAAAATTTATGATGATTTTTCTTTCAAAGAAAACCTTGCTGGAGTGTTTTTCACGGCCTCCTTTACATTATTTTATCATATGGCACGTTTCTACAACACTTTAAAAAAAATCACATTTTTTTTCAACATAGTATAGTATGGCGTAGGGTTGTCAAGGTTAACCGGTTTTCCTGCGTCCGCAGGAGAGGGGAAGGCGGCGGGCCGCGGCGGGTGGGGAATGGGAGCACAGGAGGGAACCGGAGCTCCCGACCCGCCGGTTGTTTTGGCTCCGGAAGCCCGTGCCCTCCTCCGAAGATGCTGTCGGCCCGGTCCCCTCGGCAGGGAGTGTGGTCCGGGAAGCCCCGCTGCCCGCTGACAGTGGTAGTGGAGGAGACAGTAACCTCCAGGACAGGGAGGCTGTCTGTCTGCCTGGACCTCCTGTCAGACTCTAGAGTTTTCCCTGGGAAATGATCCGGGTGTTTTGATTAATTGTTGTAAAATTAGTGGTGAATTGTTTATATAAACGTTTTAGTAAAAATAAGTAAGACTCCCATTTATCCTTTTTTCTGTAGTTATATTGTCTAAAATTGTGGAGGATATTTAAAGCTTAAAATGAAGTGTTTTTAGAATCTTTAAATGTATTCTTTTTATGTCTTTTTGTTTTGTTGGATTTACAAAGTAAACACTACGTTATCAACCATACATTAAATTGCAACATTCCATAATACATAAAAGTCTCAAAGAGGCACTTCACTAGAACCAATAAATACATATTGAACATAAATAAGTAGTAATTATACATCATTTACAAGATTCCCAGACTGAATAGTTGCTGTAATATGCCTGCCAGTTTTTGTAAGCATATTTTTGTCTAAATTAAGGCAGTATTTGCTCATTTTTTTCCTACATCATGTAAGCAGCAGCACTCATATATAAAAAGAGCATTTAAATCCAGTCCATGTGATCAGTATCGGTAATCGGCATTCAAGGATGATCGGTATCGGTGATCAGCAGCAAAAAACCTGATCGGCAGATCCCTAATTATTATTAATATTATAGAAAAAACAGCACAGTTTTTAATGCCAATCTTATAATTTTATTTTGTTTTAATGATGGCAGCTAAAGAAGCCTTTAAGTTCCTCAAGTTAATGACTGTTTTGTAATGCAATTTGCACTTTTAATTACTACAAAGACGTGTTGGAACAATTTATTTTATTTTATAAGAACAGTAAATGTTTAAAAGTTTAAGTATTATTAAAGAGTTTATTTAAATACAAACACTGGGTTTTTTTCTTTCATAATGTCGATAATCGTGAATAATCGTAAAATCGCAATATTTCCTTCCACAATAATCGTGGCTCAAAAAATTGAAATCGTGACAACCCTAGTATGGCGTTGTTTTGTGCCAACCTTCATGATGATTTTTTTTTCCAAGAAAACCTTTCTGGAGTGTTTTTCACGGCCTCCTTTACATTATTTCATCATATGGCACGTTTTTACAACATGTTTGAAAAATCCAATTTTTTTTTCGACATAGTATAGTAAGGCGTTTTTTTTGCGCCAAAATTCATGATGATTTTTTTTTCAAAGAAAACCTTTCTGGAGTGTTTTTCATGGCCTCCTTTACATCATTTCATCATATGGCACGTTTTTACAACATGTTTAAAAAATCCAATTTTTTTTTCGACATAGTATAGTAAGGCGTTTTTTTTGCGCCAAAATTCATGATGATTTTTTTTTCAAAGAAAACCTTTCTGGAGTGTTTTTCACGGCCTCCTTTACATCATTTCATCATATGGCACGTTTTTACAACATGTTTGAAAAATCCAATTTTTTTTTCGACATAGTATAGTAAGGCGTTTTTTTTGTGCCAAAATTTATTATGATTTTTTTTTCAAAGAAAACCTTTCTGGAGTGTTTTTCACGGCCTCCTTTACATCATTTCATCATATGGCACGTTTTTACAACATGTTTGAAAAATCGCATTTTTTTTCGACATAGTATAGTAAGGCGTTTTTTTTGCGCCAAAATTCATGATGATTTTTTTTTCAAAGAAAACCTTTCTGGAGTGTTTTTCACGGCCTCCTTTACATCATTTCATCATATGGCACGTTTTTACAACATGTTTAAAAAATCCAATTTTTTTTTCGACATAGTATAGTAAGGCGTTTTTTTTGCGCCAAAATTCATGATGATTTTTTTTTCAAAGAAAACCTTTCTGGAGTGTTTTTCACGGCCTCCTTTACATCATTTCATCATATGGCACGTTTTTACAACATGTTTAAAAAATCCAATTTTTTTTTCGACATAGTATAGTAAGGCGTTTTTTTTGCGCCAAAATTCATGATGATTTTTTTTTCAAAGAAAACCTTTCTGGAGTGTTTTTCACGGCCTCCTTTACATCATTTCATCATATGGCACGTTTTTACAACATGTTTGAAAAATCGCATTTTTTTTCGACATAGTATAGTAAGGCGTTTTTTTTGCGCCAAAATTCATGATGATTTTTTTTTCAAAGAAAACCTTTCTGGAGTGTTTTTCACGGCCTCCTTTACATCATTTCATCATATGGCACGTTTTTAAAACATGTTTGAAAAATCCAATTTTTTTTTCGACATAGTATAGTAAGGCGTTTTTTGCGCCAAAATTTATGATGATTTTTCTTTCAAAGAAAACCTTGCTGGAGTGTTTTTCACGGCCTCCTTTACATTATTTTATCATATGGCACGTTTCTACAACACTTTAAAAAAAATCACATTTTTTTTCAACATAGTATAGTATGGCGTAGGGTTGTCAAGGTTAACCGGTTTTCCTGCGTCCGCAGGAGAGGGGAAGGCGGCGGGCCGCGGCGGGTGGGGAATGGGAGCACAGGAGGGAACCGGAGCTCCCGACCCGCCGGTTGTTTTGGCTCCGGAAGCCCGTGCCCTCCTCCGAAGATGCTGTCGGCCCGGTCCCCTCGGCAGGGAGTGTGGTCCGGGAAGCCCCGCTGCCCGCTGACAGTGGTAGTGGAGGAGACAGTAACCTCCAGGACAGGGAGGCTGTCTGTCTGCCTGGACCTCCTGTCAGACTCTAGAGTTTTCCCTGGGAAATGATCCGGGTGTTTTGATTAATTGTTGTAAAATTAGTGGTGAATTGTTTATATAAACGTTTTAGTAAAAATAAGTAAGACTCCCATTTATCCTTTTTTCTGTAGTTATATTGTCTAAAATTGTGGAGGATATTTAAAGCTTAAAATGAAGTGTTTTTAGAATCTTTAAATGTATTCTTTTTATGTCTTTTTGTTTTGTTGGATTTACAAAGTAAACACTACGTTATCAACCATACATTAAATTGCAACATTCCATAATACATAAAAGTCTCAAAGAGGCACTTCACTAGAACCAATAAATACATATTGAACATAAATAAGTAGTAATTATACATCATTTACAAGATTCCCAGACTGAATAGTTGCTGTAATGTGCCTGCCAGTTTTTGTAAGCATATTTTTGTCTAAATTAAGGCAGTATTTGCTCATTTTTTTCCTACATCATGTAAGCAGCAGCACTCATATATAAAAAGAGCATTTAAATCCAGTCCATGTGATCAGTATCGGTAATCGGCATTCAAGGATGATCGGTATCGGTGATCAGCAGCAAAAAACCTGATCGGCACATCCCTAATTATTATTAATATTATAGAAAAAACAGCACAGTTTTTAATGCCAATCTTATAATTTTATTTTGTTTTAATGATGGCAGCTAAAGAAGCCTTTAAGTTCCTCAAGTTAATGACTGTTTTGTAATGCAATTTGCACTTTTATTTACTACAAAGACGTGTTGGAACAATTTATTTTATTTTATAAGAACAGTAAATGTTTAAAAGTTTAAGTATTATTAAAGAGTTTATTTAAATACAAACACTGGGTTTTTTTCTTTCATAATGTCGATAATCGTGAATAATCGTAAAATCGCAATATTTCCTTCCACAATAATCGTGGCTCAAAAAATTGAAATCGTGACAACCCTAGTATGGCGTTGTTTTGTGCCAACCTTCATGATGATTTTTTTTTCCAAGAAAACCTTTCTGGAGTGTTTTTCACGGCCTCCTTTACATTATTTCATCATATGGCACGTTTTTACAACATGTTTGAAAAATCCATTTTTTTTTCGACATAGTATAGTAAGGCGTTTTTTTTGCGCCAAAATTCATGATGATTTTTTTTTCAAAGAAAACCTTTCTGGAGTGTTTTTCACAGCCTCCTTTACATCATTTCATCATATGGCACGTTTTTACAACATGTTTGAAAAATCGCATTTTTTTTCGACATAGTATAGTAAGGCGTTTTTTTTGCGCCAAAATTCATGATGATTTTTTTTCAAAGAAAACCTTTCTGGAGTGTTTTTCACTGCCTCCTTTACATCATTTCATCATATGGCACGTTTTTACAACATGTTTGAAAAATCCATTTTTTTTTCGACATAGTATAGTAAGGCGTTTTTTTTGCGCCAAAATTTCATGATGATTTTTTTTTCAAAGAAAACCTTTCTGGAGTGTTTTTCACGGCCTCCTTTACATCATTTCATCATATGGCACGTTTTTACAACATGTTTGAAAAATCGCATTTTTTTCGACATAGTATAGTAAGGCGTTTTTTTTGCGCCAAAATTCATGATGATTTTTTTTTCAAAGAAAACCTTTCTGGAGTGTTTTTCACGGCCTCCTTTACATCATTTCATCATATGGCACGTTTTTACAACATGTTTGAAAAATCGCGATTTTTTTCGACATAGTATAGTAAGGCGTTTTTTTTGCGCCAAAATTCATGATGATTTTTTTTTCAAAGAAAACCTTTCTGGAGTGTTTTTCACGGCCTCCTTTACATCATTTCATCATATGGCACGTTTTTACAACATGTTTGAAAAATCCAATTTTTTTTCGACATAGTATAGTAAGGCGTTTTTTTTGCGCCAAAATTCATGATGATTTTTTTTTCAAAGAAAACCTTTCTGGAGTGTTTTTCACGGCCTCCTTTACATCATTTCATCATATGGCACGTTTTTACAACATGTTTAAAAAATCCGATTTTTTTTCGACATAGTATAGTAAGGCGTTTTTTTTGCGCCAAAATTCATGATGATTTTTTTTTCAAAGAAAACCTTTCTGGAGTGTTTTTCACGGCCTCCTTTACATCATTTCATCATATGGCACGTTTTTACAACATGTTTGAAAAATCCATTTTTTTTTCGACATAGTATAGTAAGGCGTTTTTTTTGCGCCAAAATTCATGATGATTTTTTTTTCAAAGAAAACCTTTCTGGAGTGTTTTTCACGGCCTCCTTTACATCATTTCATCATATGGCACGTTTTTACAACATGTTTGAAAAATCCAATTTTTTTTCGACATAGTATAGTAAGGCGTTTTTTTTGCGCCAAAATTCATGATGATTTTTTTTTCAAAGAAAACCTTTCTGGAGTGTTTTTCACGGCCTCCTTTACATCATTTCATCATATGGCACGTTTTTACAACATGTTTGAAAAATCCAATTTTTTTTCGACATAGTATAGTAAGGCGTTTTTTTTGCGCCAAAATTCATGATGATTTTTTTTTCAAAGAAAACCTTTCTGGAGTGTTTTTCACGGCCTCCTTTACATCATTTCATCATATGGCACGTTTTTACAACATGTTTGAAAAATCGCATTTTTTTTCGACATAGTATAGTAAGGCGTTTTTTTTGCGCCAAAATTCATGATGATTTTTTTTTCAAAGAAAACCTTTCTGGAGTGTTTTTCACGGCCTCCTTTACATCATTTCATCATATGGCACGTTTTTACAACATGTTTAAAAAATCCATTTTTTTTTCGACATAGTATAGTAAGGCATTTTTTTTGCGCCAAAATTCATGATGATTTTTTTTTCAAAGAAAACCTTTCTGGAGTGTTTTTCACGGCCTCCTTTACATCATTTCATCATATGGCACGTTTTTACAACATGTTTGAAAAATCCAATTTTTTTTTCGACATAGTATAGTAAGGCGTTTTTTTTGCGCCAAAATTCATGATGATTTTTTTTTCAAAGAAAACCTTTCTGGAGTGTTTTTCACGGCCTCCTTTACATCATTTCATCATATGGCACGTTTTTACAACATGTTTGAAAAATCCGATTTTTTTCGACATAGTATAGTAAGGCGTTTTTTTGCGCCAAAATTCATGATGATTTTTTTTTCAAAGAAAACCTTTCTGGAGTGTTTTTCACGGCCTCCTTTACATCATTTCATCATATGGCACGTTTTTACAACATGTTTGAAAAATCCATTTTTTTTTCGACATAGTATAGTAAGGCGTTTTTTTTGCGCCAAAATTCATGATGATTTTTTTTTCAAAGAAAACCTTTCTGGAGTGTTTTTCACGGCCTCCTTTACATCATTTCATCATATGGCACGTTTTTACAACATGTTTGAAAAATCGCATTTTTTTTTCGACATAGTATAGTAAGGCGTTTTTTTTGCGCCAAAATTCATGATGATTTTTTTTTCAAAGAAAACCTTTCTGGAGTGTTTTTCACGGCCTCCTTTACATCATTTCATCATATGGCACGTTTTTACAACATGTTTGAAAAATCCATTTTTTTTTCGACATAGTATAGTAAGGCGTTTTTTTTGCGCCAAAATTCATGATGATTTTTTTTTCAAAGAAAACCTTTCTGGAGTGTTTTTCACGGCCTCCTTTACATCATTTCATCATATGGCACGTTTTTACAACATGTTTGAAAAATCGCATTTTTTTTCGACATAGTATAGTAAGGCGTTTTTTTTGCGCCAAAATTCATGATGATTTTTTTTTCAAAGAAAACCTTTCTGGAGTGTTTTTCACGGCCTCCTTTACATCATTTCATCATATGGCACGTTTTTACAACATGTTTGAAAAATCCATTTTTTTTTCGACATAGTATAGTAAGGCGTTTTTTTTGCGCCAAAATTCATGATGATTTTTTTTTCAAAGAAAACCTTTCTGGAGTGTTTTTCACGGCCTCCTTTACATCATTTCATCATATGGCACGTTTTTACAACATGTTTGAAAAATCGCATTTTTTTTCGACATAGTATAGTAAGGCGTTTTTTTTGCGCCAAAATTCATGATGATTTTTTTTTCAAAGAAAACCTTTCTGGAGTGTTTTTCACGGCCTCCTTTACATCATTTCATCATATGGCACGTTTTTACAACATGTTTGAAAAATCCAATTTTTTTTCGACATAGTATAGTAAGGCGTTTTTTTTGCGCCAAAATTCATGATGATTTTTTTTTCAAAGAAAACCTTTCTGGAGTGTTTTTCACGGCCTCCTTTACATCATTTCATCATATGGCACGTTTTTACAACATGTTTGAAAAATCGCATTTTTTTTCGACATAGTATAGTAAGGCGTTTTTTTTGCGCCAAAATTCATGATGATTTTTTTTTCAAAGAAAACCTTTCTGGAGTGTTTTTCACGGCCTCCTTTACATCATTTCATCATATGGCACGTTTTTACAACATGTTTGAAAAATCGCATTTTTTTTCGACATAGTATAGTAAGGCGTTTTTTTTGCGCCAAAATTCATGATGATTTTTTTTTCAAAGAAAACCTTTCTGGAGTGTTTTTCACGGCCTCCTTTACATCATTTCATCATATGGCACGTTTTTACAACATGTTTGAAAAATCGCATTTTTTTTTCGACATAGTATAGTAAGGCGTTTTTTTTGCGCCAAAATTCATGATGATTTTTTTTTCAAAGAAAACCTTTCTGGAGTGTTTTTCACGGCCTCCTTTACATCATTTCATCATATGGCACGTTTTTACAACATGTTTGAAAAATCCATTTTTTTTTCGACATAGTATAGTAAGGCGTTTTTTTTGCGCCAAAATTCATGATGATTTTTTTTTCAAAGAAAACCTTTCTGGAGTGTTTTTCACGGCCTCCTTTACATCATTTCATCATATGGCACGTTTTTACAACATGTTTGAAAAATCGCATTTTTTTTTCGACATAGTATAGTAAGGCGTTTTTTTTGCGCCAAAATTCATGATGATTTTTTTTTCAAAGAAAACCTTTCTGGAGTGTTTTTCACGGCCTCCTTTACATCATTTCATCATATGGCACGTTTTTACAACATGTTTGAAAAATCGCATTTTTTTTCGACATAGTATAGTAAGGCGTTTTTTTTGCGCCAAAATTCATGATGATTTTTTTTTCAAAGAAAACCTTTCTGGAGTGTTTTTCACGGCCTCCTTTACATCATTTCATCATATGGCACGTTTTTACAACATGTTTGAAAAATCCAATTTTTTTTTCGACATAGTATAGTAAGGCGTTTTTTTTGCGCCAAAATTCATGATGATTTTTTTTTCAAAGAAAACCTTTCTGGAGTGTTTTTCACGGCCTCCTTTACATCATTTCATCATATGGCACGTTTTTACAACATGTTTGAAAAATCGCATTTTTTTTCGACATAGTATAGTAAGGCGTTTTTTTTGCGCCAAAATTCATGATGATTTTTTTTTCAAAGAAAACCTTTCTGGAGTGTTTTTCACGGCCTCCTTTACATCATTTCATCATATGGCACGTTTTTACAACATGTTTGAAAAATCCATTTTTTTTTCGACATAGTATAGTAAGGCGTTTTTTTGCGCCAAAATTCATGATGATTTTTCTTTCAAAGAAAACCTTGCTGGAGTGTTTTTCACGGCCTCCTTTACATTATTTCATCATATGGCACGTTTTTACAACACTTTAAAAAAATCACATTTTTTTTCGACATAGTATAGTATGGCGTAGGGTTGTCAAGGTTAACCGGTTTTCCTGCGTCCGCAGGAGAGGGGAAGGCGGCGGGCCGCGGCGGGTGGGGAATGGGAGCACAGGAGGGAACCGGAGCTCCCGACCCGCCGGTTGTTTTGGCTCCGGAAGCCCGTGCCCTCCTCCGAAGATGCTGTCGGCCCGGTCCCCTCGGCAGGGAGTGTGGTCCGGGAAGCCCCGCTGCCCGCTGACAGTGGTAGTGGAGGAGACAGTAACCTCCAGGACAGGGAGGCTGTCTGTCTGCCTGGACCTCCTGTCAGACTCTAGAGTTTTCCCTGGGAAATGATCCGGGTGTTTTGATTAATTGTTGTAAAATTAGTGGTGAATTGTTTATATAAACGTTTTAGTAAAAATAAATAAGACTCCCATTTATCCTTTTTTCTGTAGTTATATTGTCTAAAATTGTGGAGGATATTTAAAGCTTAAAATGAAGTGTTTTTAGAATCTTTAAATGTATTCTTTTTATGTCTTTTTGTTTTGTTGGATTTACAAAGTAAACACTACGTTATCAACCATACATTAAATTGCAACATTCCATAATACATAAAAGTCTCAAAGAGGCACTTCACTAGAACCAATAAATACATATTGAACATAAATAAGTAGTAATTATACATCATTTACAAGATTCCCAGACTGAATAGTTGCTGTAATGTGCCTGCCAGTTTTTGTAAGCATATTTTTGTCTAAATTAAGGCAGTATTTGCTCATTTTTTTCCTACATCATGTAAGCAGCAGCACTCATATATAAATAGAGCATTTAAATCCAATCCATGTGATCAGTATCGGTAATCGGCATTCAAGGATGATCGGTATCGGTGATCAGCAGCAAAAAACCTGATCGGCACATCCCTAATTATTATTAATATTATAGAAAAAACAGCACAGTTTTTAATGCCAATCTTATAATTTTATTTTGTTTTAATGATGGCAGCTAAAGAAGCCTTTAAGTTCCTCAAGTTAATGACTGTTTTGTAATGCAATTTGCACTTTTATTTACTACAAAGACGTGTTGGAACAATTTATTTTATTTTATAAGAACAGTAAATGTTTAAAAGTTTAAGTATTATTAAAGAGTTTATTTAAATACAAACACTGGGTTTTTTTCTTTCATAATGTCGATAATCGTGAATAATCGTAAAATCGCAATATTTCCTTCCACAATAATCGTGGCTCAAAAAATTGAAATCGTGACAACCCTAGTATGGCGTTGTTTTGCGCCAAACTTCATGATGATTTTTTTTTCCAAGAAAACCTTTCTGGAGTGTTTTTCACGGCCTCCTTTACATTATTTCATCATATGGCACGTTTTTACAACATGTTTGAAAAATCCAATTTTTTTTTCGACATAGTATAGTAAGGCGTTTTTTTTGCGCCAAAATTCATGATGATTTTTTTTTCAAAGAAAACCTTTCTGGAGTGTTTTTCACGGCCTCCTTTACATCATTTCATCATATGGCACGTTTTTACAACATGTTTGAAAAATCGCATTTTTTTTCGACATAGTATAGTAAGGCGTTTTTTTTGCGCCAAAATTCATGATGATTTTTTTTTCAAAGAAAACCTTTCTGGAGTGTTTTTCACGGCCTCCTTTACATCATTTCATCATATGGCACGTTTTTACAACATGTTTGAAAAATCGCATTTTTTTCGACATAGTATAGTAAGGCGTTTTTTTTGCGCCAAAATTCATGATGATTTTTTTTTCAAAGAAAACCTTTCTGGAGTGTTTTTCACGGCCTCCTTTACATCATTTCATCATATGGCACGTTTTTACAACATGTTTAAAAAATCCAATTTTTTTTTCGACATAGTATAGTAAGGCGTTTTTTTTGCGCCAAAATTCATGATGATTTTTTTTTCAAAGAAAACCTTTCTGGAGTGTTTTTCACGGCCTCCTTTACATCATTTCATCATATGGCACGTTTTTACAACATGTTTAAAAAATCCAATTTTTTTTTCGACATAGTATAGTAAGGCGTTTTTTTTGCGCCAAAATTCATGATGATTTTTTTTTCAAAGAAAACCTTTCTGGAGTGTTTTTCACGGCCTCCTTTACATCATTTCATCATATGGCACGTTTTTACAACATGTTTGAAAAATCGCATTTTTTTTCGACATAGTATAGTAAGGCGTTTTTTTTGCGCCAAAATTCATGATGATTTTTTTTTCAAAGAAAACCTTTCTGGAGTGTTTTTCACGGCCTCCTTTACATCATTTCATCATATGGCACGTTTTTACAACATGTTTGAAAAATCCAATTTTTTTTTCGACATAGTATAGTAAGGCGTTTTTTGCGCCAAAATTTATGATGATTTTTCTTTCAAAGAAAACCTTGCTGGAGTGTTTTTCACGGCCTCCTTTACATTATTTTATCATATGGCACGTTTCTACAACACTTTAAAAAAAATCACATTTTTTTTCAACATAGTATAGTATGGCGTAGGGTTGTCAAGGTTAACCGGTTTTCCTGCGTCCGCAGGAGAGGGGAAGGCGGCGGGCCGCGGCGGGTGGGGAATGGGAGCACAGGAGGGAACCGGAGCTCCCGACCCGCCGGTTGTTTTGGCTCCGGAAGCCCGTGCCCTCCTCCGAAGATGCTGTCGGCCCGGTCCCCTCGGCAGGGAGTGTGGTCCGGGAAGCCCTGCTGCCCGCTGACAGTGGTAGTGGAGGAGACAGTAACCTCCAGGACAGGGAGGCTGTCTGTCTGCCTGGACCTCCTGTCAGACTCTAGAGTTTTCCCTGGGAAATGATCCGGGTGTTTTGATTAATTGTTGTAAAATTAGTGGTGAATTGTTTATATAAACGTTTTAGTAAAAATAAGTAAGACTCCCATTTATCCTTTTTTCTGTAGTTATATTGTCTAAAATTGTGGAGGATATTTAAAGCTTAAAATGAAGTGTTTTTAGAATCTTTAAATGTATTCTTTTTATGTCTTTTTGTTTTGTTGGATTTACAAAGTAAACACTACGTTATCAACCATACATTAAATTGCAACATTCCATAATACATAAAAGTCTCAAAGAGGCACTTCACTAGAACCAATAAATACATATTGAACATAAATAAGTAGTAATTATACATCATTTACAAGATTCCCAGACTGAATAGTTGCTGTAATGTGCCTGCCAGTTTTTGTAAGCATATTTTTGTCTAAATTAAGGCAGTATTTGCTCATTTTTTTCCTACATCATGTAAGCAGCAGCACTCATATATAAAAAGAGCATTTAAATCCAGTCCATGTGATCAGTATCGGTAATCGGCATTCAAGGATGATCGGTATCGGTGATCAGCAGCAAAAAACCTGATCGGCAGATCCCTAATTATTATTAATATTATAGAAAAAACAGCACAGTTTTTAATGCCAATCTTATAATTTTATTTTGTTTTAATGATGGCAGCTAAAGAAGCCTTTAAGTTCCTCAAGTTAATGACTGTTTTGTAATGCAATTTGCACTTTTATTTACTACAAAGACGTGTTGGAACAATTTATTTTATTTTATAAGAACAGTAAATGTTTAAAAGTTTAAGTATTATTAAAGAGTTTATTTAAATACAAACACTGGGTTTTTTTCTTTCATAATGTCGATAATCGTGAATAATCGTAAAATCGCAATATTTCCTTCCACAATAATCGTGGCTCAAAAAATTGAAATCGTGACAACCCTAGTATGGCGTTTTTTTGCGCCAAACTTCATGATGATTTTTTTTTCCAAGAAAACCTTTCTGGAGTGTTTTTCACGGCCTCCTTTACATTATTTCATCATATGGCACGTTTTTACAACATGTTTGAAAAATCCAATTTTTTTTTCGACATAGTATAGTAAGGCGTTTTTTTTGCGCCAAAATTCATGATGATTTTTTTTCAAAGAAAACCTTTCTGGAGTGTTTTTCACGGCCTCCTTTACATCATTTCATCATATGGCACGTTTTTACAACATGTTTGAAAAATCCAATTTTTTTTCGACATAGTATAGTAAGGCGTTTTTTTTGCGCCAAAATTCATGATGATTTTTTTTTCAAAGAAAACCTTTCTGGAGTGTTTTTCATGGCCTCCTTTACATCATTTCATCATATGGCACGTTTTTACAACATGTTTGAAAAATCCATTTTTTTTTCGACATAGTATAGTAAGGCGTTTTTTTTGCGCCAAAATTCATGATGATTTTTTTTTCAAAGAAAACCTTTCTGGAGTGTTTTTCACGGCCTCCTTTACATCATTTCATCATATGGCACGTTTTTACAACATGTTTGAAAAATCCAATTTTTTTTTCGACATAGTATAGTAAGGCGTTTTTTTGCGCCAAAATTCATGATGATTTTTTTTTCAAAGAAAACCTTTCTGGAGTGTTTTTCACGGCCTCCTTTACATCATTTCATCATATGGCACGTTTTTACAACATGTTTGAAAAATCGCATTTTTTTTCGACATAGTATAGTAAGGCGTTTTTTTTGCGCCAAAATTCATGATGATTTTTTTTTCAAAGAAAACCTTTCTGGAGTGTTTTTCACGGCCTCCTTTACATCATTTCATCATATGGCACGTTTTTACAACATGTTTGAAAAATCGCATTTTTTTTCGACATAGTATAGTAAGGCGTTTTTTTGGCGCCAAAATTCATGATGATTTTTTTTTCAAAGAAAACCTTTCTGGAGTGTTTTTCACGGCCTCCTTTACATTATTTCATCATATGGCACGTTTTTACAACATGTTTGAAAAATCGCATTTTTTTTCGACATAGTATAGTATGGCGTAGGGTTGTCAAGGTTAACCGGTTTTCCTGCGTCCGCAGGCGAGGGGAAGGCGGCGGGCCGCGGCGGGTGGGGAATGGGAGCGCAGGAGGGAACCGGAGCTCCCGACCCGCCGGTTGTTTTGGCTCCGGAAGCCCGTGCCCTCCTCCGAAGATGCTGTCGGCCCGGTCCCCTCGGCAGGGAGTGTGGTCCGGGAAGCCCCGCTGCCCGCTGACAGTGGTAGTGGAGGAGACAGTAACCTCCAGGACAGGGAGGCTGTCTGTCTGCCTGGACCTCCTGTCAGACTCTAGAGTTTTCCCTGGGAAATGATCCGGGTGTTTTGATTAATTGTTGTAAAATTAGTGGTGAATTGTTTATATAAACGTTTTAGTAAAAATAAATAAGACTCCCATTTATCCTTTTTTCTGTAGTTATATTGTCTAAAATTGTGGAGGATATTTAAAGCTTAAAATGAAGTGTTTTTAGAATCTTTAAATGTATTCTTTTTATGTCTTTTTGTTTTGTTGGATTTACAAAGTAAACACTACGTTATCAACCATACATTAAATTGCAACATTCCATAATACATAAAAGTCTCAAAGAGGCACTTCACTAGAACCAATAAATACATATTGAACATAAATAAGTAGTAATTATACATCATTTACAAGATTCCCAGACTGAATAGTTGCTGTAATGTGCCTGCCAGTTTTTGTAAGCATATTTTTGTCTAAATTAAGGCAGTATTTGCTCATTTTTTTCCTACATCATGTAAGCAGCAGCACTCATATATAAATAGAGCATTTAAATCCAATCCATGTGATCAGTATCGGTAATCGGCATTCAAGGATGATCGGTATCGGTGATCAGCAGCAAAAAACCTGATCGGCACATCCCTAATTATTATTAATATTATAGAAAAAACAGCACAGTTTTTAATGCCAATCTTATAATTTTATTTTGTTTTAATGATGGCAGCTAAAGAAGCCTTTAAGTTCCTCAAGTTAATGACTGTTTTGTAATGCAATTTGCACTTTTATTTACTACAAAGACGTGTTGGAACAATTTATTTTATTTTATAAGAACAGTAAATGTTTAAAAGTTTAAGTATTATTAAAGAGTTTATTTAAATACAAACACTGGGTTTTTTTCTTTCATAATGTCGATAATCGTGAATAATCGTAAAATCGCAATATTTCCTTCCACAATAATCGTGGCTCAAAAAATTGAAATCGTGACAACCCTAGTATGGCGTTTTTTTGCGCCAAACTTCATGATGATTTTTTTTTCCAAGAAAACCTTTCTGGAGTGTTTTTCACGGCCTCCTTTACATTATTTCATCATATGGCACGTTTTTACAACATGTTTGAAAAATCGCATTTTTTTTCGACATAGTATAGTAAGGCGTTTTTTTTGCGCCAAAATTCATGATGATTTTTTTTTCAAAGAAAACCTTTCTGGAGTGTTTTTCACAGCCTCCTTTACATCATTTCATCATATGGCACGTTTTTACAACATGTTTGAAAAATCGCATTTTTTTTCGACATAGTATAGTAAGGCGTTTTTTTTGCGCCAAAATTCATGATGATTTTTTTTTCAAAGAAAACCTTTCTGGAGTGTTTTTCACTGCCTCCTTTACATCATTTCATCATATGGCACGTTTTTACAACATGTTTGAAAAATCGCATTTTTTTTCGACATAGTATAGTAAGGCGTTTTTTTGCGCCAAAATTCATGATGATTTTTTTTTCAAAGAAAACCTTTCTGGAGTGTTTTTCACGGCCTCCTTTACATTATTTCATCATATGGCACGTTTTTACAACATGTTTGAAAAATCGCATTTTTTTTCGACATAGTATAGTAAGGCGTTTTTTTTGCGCCAAAATTCATGATGATTTTTTTTTCAAAGAAAACCTTTCTGGAGTGTTTTTCACGCCCTCCTTTACATCATTTCATCATATGGCACGTTTTTACAACATGTTTGAAAAATCGCGATTTTTTTTCGACATAGTATAGTAAGGCGTTTTTTTTGCGCCAAAATTCATGATGATTTTTTTTTCAAAGAAAACCTTTCTGGAGTGTTTTTCACGGCCTCCTTTACATTATTTCATCATATGGCACGTTTTTACAACATGTTTGAAAAATCGCATTTTTTTTCGACATAGTATAGTAAGGCGTTTTTTTTGCGCCAAAATTCATGATGATTTTTTTTTCAAAGAAAACCTTTCTGGAGTGTTTTTCACGGCCTCCTTTACATCATTTCATCATATGGCACGTTTTTACAACATGTTTGAAAAATCGCATTTTTTTTCGACATAGTATAGTAAGGCGTTTTTTT